>JACCGJ010012455.1:0-19356 GCA_013407085.1 Atriophallophorus winterbourni
CTCACACATACACAACGACCGGTTTGTTGGAGTTTGCGCTCTTTAGGTAAACACATCACGATCAGGATCGGTATGCCGCGAAATACTGTGACGAATCAAAAACAGAGCTTCAACATTAAAAATGCTGTTTATAAAAGATTGACACATGTACAACCCAACGATCCCACAATACATATTTAAAGAAGCTTAACCACGGCTTTACATGCTACATCGAACGAACAATACCAAGTTACTTTGCCTTGCAATGACGATCGTTATGAAATTATTTAGTTCTGGTATTTATCAACAAGAAGGATGATGAGTGCAAACAGCACGAAACCGGTCGTGGGGTGTGAATGACGGGAAAGCATGCAAATGAATATTTTGTAAGAAGGATTTTGATTACGGCAGATTAAATTCTAACCCGATACATACATTAGCGCTGCCACAATTACAGTCTCTAAGCTACCTTGATGCATCACGTGGCATATTGATTGTTCTTGACTCGTTGATTTATTCATGTCAAAATATTTCTAGGACGAACTATCAAAAAGTCTGATTCCAACTAGCGAAATTTACCAGCTAATTGAATGTATCGAACGTTAACATGCACTCACCACAATGAATAACCGGAAACATTTTGCCAGCAGCTCAGTACGCCTTTCATTTAAATAGTCCCAATAATATGATTGGATCGCGATTCGACCAATGACAATTGGGGATTAATCGAAATTAAATAATCAACCAATAGGAAAGTGAGGTGAAATTGACGGAGGGGATGATGGATAAAAGCTGGAACTTTGAACCGGATTCTGAATGGGAATGGCACAGGCACCATGTTCAACACAACCATGTTGAACAAACATGAAAATGCCACCGGGTGTCTTAATGTTGGCTCGACGTTGATATAGATATTCCAGAGCTTGGGATAAACTGCATAACATATCGGGAACTATTAGCAGGTTTTATAAGATACGATTCTTCATGAGTGTCGCCGGGCTCATTCACCGAAGTCACTCGGTGATGCCTGACCTCGTGGTTATTGTTGAGTCGAGCGCTCTTTCATCTTTAATCTCGAAAGTGACGATATATACAGCTGAAACACGTTTTGCTGTTCTATTGCTCGTTCTAGGTATCTTTTAAGATGTGAAAATCCAACACACACTGTGTGCGAAGCGATACGAAATGTCTACTTTCCCTCCACTGAACAATATTTCCCAGAGCTGATTCCTCCCAACGTCTAGGTCCAATACCAAAAACTTTCACATTTATTTACAACACGTCTTTCACTACAGATATGGTTCTTTTGATATTTCGATTTCCTGATTATGATTCTCCTATACTGATGATCATTTTGGTATGCGACCGTATCTAAATCATAGATTTGATCATGCTATTGTAAAAGACACTATCGCAGTAGCATGAACGCATTTGTCATCGGAAACTGTAATCTTAAATATGTGTGATTTAACAGGTTCATCGTACCAGCCTTATCCAACAGTGGTCTATAAGCGCCACTTGTTTAAAATTCCTCCTCTGTTTGAAGCGCATGCGGATCCTGATCTTACTGCCCTTTCCTGATGAGTGCAAACAGCACAAAACCGGTCATGGGGTGTGTGATGGAAATGCATGCAAATGAATATTTTAGTTCATGGTTATGGGTTCAACCCCGTTAAACATGTTTTGGACACATATGATTGAACAGGTTGGTCGCACCAGCCTTATCCAACAGTGGCATACAAGCGTAACTTGTTTATATTGGAAAAAGTTTATATTGTTAGGCCACTGTTGGATAAGGTTGGCACGACCAACCTGTTCAATCAAATCTGCCAAAACACATGTAGAGATGGTTACACCCATGGTCATTAACAAGTATGCTCATTTGCATGCCGATCCAGTACACACAACCCGAACGTTTTAGTGCTGTTTGCACTCATCAGGTAGGGACAGTAAGATCAGGATCCGCATGCGCTTGAAACAGTGGAGAAATGGTAAACAAGCAGCGCTTGTATGCCACTGTTGAATAAGGCTGGTACTACCAACCAGTTCAATCACATGTGTCCAGACACATGTTTAATGGGGTAAAACCCATAACCATGAAACAAAATATTCATTTGCATGCTTTTCCGTCACACACACACCACGACCGGTTTCGTGCTGTTTGCACTCATCAGGGACAGTAAGATCATGATCCGCATGAGCTTGAAACAGTGTAGGAATGGTAAGCAAGTTGAGCTTGAAAGCCAATGGCGGGCTGTGAAAATCACAATGTTTGTGCATACACCGTGCCAGCTTTGAAACGCACTTTGTTTTCGAAACTACAAATCCTGAATCACGCGGTTAGTAATAAGGCCATTCTCAACTGGAACTAATTAGCCTCATTTTACTGCGAATATTACAGACAACAATTTTTCATCCCCCTGTTTACACATTCATAGCTTTCCGATATTATCGTTTACGGATCAATTAAATACCATTCACAATTCACATCCATTATCATACTGACTCGATTTGAACTGTGCGCGCGTGTTCAACCATAAATATGACAGGTTGAAACAATTAGCATATATAATCGTCGATACAGATTGGCAAGCTGCAATAAAATGCAAATTGCTTGTTCAAAATGGGCAGATTGACACGTTTTTGTAGGTCGCTGATGCAGTAATCAATTATTGATGTCTCGCGGATTGGCTGTTCTATTGATGGGAAGCTAAACTTAGGCGCAAAGAGGGGTACTTAGAAAGCGATGTCTAATGACAATAACTTTCAGTAGTCCTATTTTACAAGATTACATTTTGTCTGAATACAACCAACTAACAACACATGTCCGCAATGCACAGAAGGCTTCATGTACTAACTCTACCAAAGAAGCCTTAATATTTTAGATTCCGATTTGAGGACGATGCCTCTAGCGACTCGTAAACCCCCTAAAAGTTGGCACAAATTGGTCAAAAGACGTTCAGCTCTAGAAAAGTGAGAATATCACTCATAAACAAAGGCGACAACACCGTAAATAGCAGCCATCTCGCCAGGCAAACCCAATGTGCATTTACCAATTTACCTGCTTCTATGGAACGGAATTAATTGGTCGTTTGAAGCGAAAATGGACAAAGCAGATATCTGAACACCACCCAAGTGGTTTGAGTGAAAGTTTTTCTAAGAATGTGAACAGTTCGATACTAGTCCATCAGGATGACACCGGACACCGAGTGAAAGGTGAGGGTTAGTGCTCTGCGGTTTACACTGTTCCCCATGAAAATATGACTGGAGCACGAATAAAAATGCTCATTTGCATGCATCTCTATCACCCACACACTACGACCGGTTTCGTGCTGTTTGTACTCATCAGGTAGGGATAGTAGGATCAGGATCCACATGCGCTTGAAACAGTGGAAGAATGCTAAACAACTTGCGCTTGCATGTCACAGTTGGGTAAGGCTGGTAGGACCGGAGCATGTTGAGAAAAGCTGTGGCGGTAACCCTCCAAATTTGCAACCGATTGTGTGCATCCAAATACGATCGCTTCATTAATTGAATTATGTTTGTGGCTGATCGTGTATTTATAATAGGAAGCAATTTGTATTTAATCGGGTAGAGCAGCTTTTCGGTAACTTTTCACTTCTGGCATATTGTATTGCATTCACAGAAAGCAGATATAGAAATTCTCAAGTTTTTCGACGAACGATGGGCAAGCGACTTTCGCTTTAAGCTTCGTAATCGCACGAAACAATGGATGGCGCAACGGAACTCTGCTTTGTTTCAGCAAAGAAATATCAAAACATGCATCCTGGCTACAGTTTTGAAGAATTCGGAAAAAGTGAACACTCTCATTATGAAAGACGGGCAAAGTTACCATCACTTTCGGTCTTAGCAAAGGGAGAGAAATCCTAAATTTCTATATCAGATTGTCAATGCTCGATCGAGCTTAAGACCAGGGGTGTTCCCTGTGATAACTGATAACTGATTAATATCTTCAGCAAAGAAAACAGTAGATGCTATTGCTCAATTTTATACTAAAGTATTTAGTCCGTTAACAACCACAACGATTGAAGAATCACCGAATTCAACCGTGACGCAGCAGCTGAATAACATCAAGATCACGTTTGGAGAAGCATAAGTACAAATGATGACTGTGAAACTTTGCAGAAAGATCTAAACACATTGCACGATTGGTCTCTGAGAAACAAACTACCATTCAACTTCCCAAAGTGCCAGGTGTTAAACATTGAAAAGACTGTTAATTACAACTACACTATTGGGTCTCACCAACTCGTCTGGACAACTGAAGAGAAGGATTTGGGTGTTTGGACCAGTTCAAGTCTGAAGACTTCACTGCAGTGCAAAGTGGCTTACAAAAAGGCGTCACAATTATTGGCGTTATTGAGACGAATTTTCGGCAGATTCTCCAATCAGTCGGTGCCCCGTATCATGAACACCTATCTGAGACCAGCGATGGAGTACGCTGTTCAGGCTTGTTCACCCTGGATTCAGAAAGACATCAATCTTCTGCAGCGTATTTACCACCGAACCACAAAGCTTGTACCCGGACTAGCTGCTAAACCATATGAAGAACGTTTGAGGAGTCTCAATCTTTTCGACTTTCGCTGTCGTCGACTAAGAGGTGACCTCATACTGATGTACAACATTATGCACGTCCCTAATCATCCCTTGTCCAAACCTTTCACACGCTCGCCACCCCGTGCCAGTCGGGGAAAAATAAACCTTACAGTGCTTATTCCCACTTCAAGACTGAATAGTCGAAGATATTCGTATGCTGTACGTGTTGGTTTCACATGGAACACCCTACTCTACACTGTTTTACACTAAGCCAATCTGGATATTTTTAATGCTAATTTGGACAAATAATTGAGAGACAACCCAAATTTTGATACGATTTACACTACATGAGTTTTCCTGTTTTTCGTTTTTATTGTATATACCTCATAACTCCATCCTATGGTTATTGTTAAGCTAAATGCTTTTTAAACCATTACAACCTTGAATCACTTTGAATCACTTTGAATGCTATATCTATTAGGTATATTTCTCTGATATGCTCATGAGGTTTAAAATAATTTGCTTTAAATTATTTGATATACAAGCTTGAATATATCGAAATTTTACTCATGAGCACTGTTATGGGAGGTAATGGGTGATGGGAAAGTGACACGCGAACATACCTTATCCCTTTACGTTCCAAGTTCCCGTATTGATTGTCGGCCCCAATTTTTCGCCGTAAGAGCTATATTTCTCTGGAATTCCCTAACCCGACATGTGGTTGACTTTCATTGTCTGGCGATTTTTAAAGCGAAATTGGACTTGAAATTGCAAACAATCATCATTCGTGAGCCTCACATTTGATATTCCCTATTGGTCTTATACGATTGAAATTTTTCATGTTTTATTCAAACCGTAATCCTGTGGTGTTGTAGAGTAATAACTTATTTGACCATAAATCCTTGAATCCTTGAGTTTGTTATTTCTTGAACTTCTGGTCAGCAAAATGAGATACATTTCTTTTGCACTCTCTAGGCAATTTGACGTATGCTCGTGATCATAATATATAAATGCATCTTAGCAAATTTAACTTCTGAAGTATGGATTCTCGATCAAGTTCTATATTATTTCAATACAATTTAACACGGGTTGGGTTGAGATCTCTAAACTTTGCACGCCTTGCTACTTTCGAGTGCAGTTGCAAGTTTCAAACGTGTAGAAGATTAACTGTTCCAATCAAATCTGTTACGGCCAGAATGAAAAAAACCTGTTGCAATGTATGCGAGAATGGGTTTAGCACCAGTGTATAATAATGGGTCCGATAGTTCCACGTATCTTTTCTCTTAAATATTCTGTGTATGGGATAACTTAGAGTGAGAAATAATTTTTTTACATTAGGATAAATTCTCCTCAGATTCGTCGACAGCGAAAGTCAAACAAATTTAGGTCAGCTAACGTTTTCTTAGGAGGCTTGTTTCGAATGTTCAGAACCAGTTTGTTTGACGACTATGAATGATATGACATTCAACATAAGGGAACGCAATATGCTCTATCTTGGCAAGAGTGTTCCTTGGACATATCGATTATAAACTGAAAAATAGGCATGTAGGTCGTTGGAATATGATCTTTGAGTATGGATTAGTTGAAACCTGACGAGCACGGTTCACTGCCGATATATTGATATATCGACAGGCCAGCAGATTGTTAGGTGTCTTTCAAAGAATATTTGTAAGATTTTCTCCGGTAAAGTTACCAGGTATAGTAAACGTCTCCCTTCGCTGTACGATGGAGTATGCGGTATATGTCCGGGCTCCGTGGTTGCTAAACGGTATTGGTCTTTTCGATAAAATCTATCACTGAGCAACAAAATTAGTGGAAGTTCTTCGCAATGTTTCTTACACCGGAAAGTTGCGGCGTCTTGGTCTCCGTGTTTCTAACCAAAAGAGAATAAGACGAGGTATTATTCTGATCTATAAAAAAAGTGTCTTCTGAAAGAAATCCACCAATACAACTGCGATGAGACAGCGATATGCGGACGTACCTCATCTCTTCACTCCTAAGATCCCGTATTGATTGTCAGCATCATTTTGCCGTACTTTTTATATTTCTTCGGCATTCCCTTTCTCATTATATAATGCACAGTCTGGCGATAATTTTGGGCGAAATCGGACTCATGTTCCAAAGATCGTCATTCGTGGGCCATATATATGAAATGCTCTATTCATCATGTGTGTTAGCCTCCTCCGGTCGATGTCGAACATGGATGTACATTACAATCGTGTGAATGTTCAGGTTTTACAGCTTTTGGAATGACTGAACAGTCTGATTCGGGAGGAATAATTTCTCTCGCAGCGCTGGCAACAAAAGTCGGTTGTATTGCGTCAGTTGCACGCCGGCGTCGTGATCTGCCTTCACAGCCAAGAGCTGTTACTGCTCCTCCCCAGCTTGCACACACACAGTGCATCCAATGTAAGCAGTCAAGAGCAAGAGACCACAGAGTCTCGAACAAACCGATCAGACAATTTATTTTGTAGAAAGGGTAAAAGTCTGCCAGTGATACCACAACGTTCCAGCTTCGTCATATCCGATTATGTTTAACATTATACATACCGTAACCCGGTTCTCAATTTATTTCACCCGGAGCAAAGGTAGTTAAAATGGTTTGATTTAGGATGTAAAATGCATGATCTCTCGAGTTGATTACACATAAAATATTAGTGGCTATTGCTTCAGCAGTTTCTAAAGCGTTAACGGACGCAACTTCTTTTTTTACCTTAGCTTGACTGTTAACCATATGATATATGATTTTTCCGTTCTTGGCAGTACAAGTTGTCTACTTGTTTACTTTGTTCCTCTGCAAACGGAATGATTCCTAAGTCTCTGATAATGGGTTTTGCCGATGGTGTTGCCAAGCGAAGTTTCGTACATTTAACCGCTTACAAGTTCGGCTTTTTAGTTTAAATTCAAGGTTTTCTCTTGAGTTCCTTAGGACAATTATTTAGATGAGAGATTAAACAAACCCGAAACCTATGTACGCTGCAGTATTCAGGTTGTTAGTTAATTGCGTTTCAAAGGCAGAATGCTGATCCCTCGACGACGACGACGAGGTGTATAATCGAATAAATTCTGATGTTTGATTCGTTAATTGTATGGTTTCCGGCTGAGTACAGTACAAGTTTGTTAGCTCGACTGTATAATCTTTGCAAAGTTGCAACATCTTTTTTGAGCCATGCTGAAACCGCATATTCCATCTTGGGTCTGATGTACGTATTTATAATGCAGCGAATAGTCTGTATACAGAACCCACCGAAAAATCATTTTAGGAGTGACAATTTCTGTGAAGATTTGTGATAGACGGATTTGCAGTTGCTCGACATCACAATAATGTTGCTTATTAACACACCCAAGTCCTTTTGTTCCATGGTGCACGAGAGGAATTGTACAAAGAACATACTGGAACTCCACATATTTCTCAAGGTTTAACATGCAAAACATTTGGAAATTGATTAATAGGTGATTTTTTAGGGACCAAACATGGAGGTTGTCCAGATCCTTCTGGAGATTTTCGCACTCTTTCAGCTTAATTATCCTCGACCACACTTTTATATCGTCGCCAGTATTGAAACTCCGTTCGCACCATGGAATATCAGCATGAATACGAATCTTCAGTGAATTTTTAAACCTAAGTAGGCAAGAATATTGTATTACGTTTTCCATGTCACGCCCATTTTAAAAGTTAATACTAAACAGCCTGGGTTTATCCAGATGAGTCGAATCATGCCGTCTAGTAAAACGGGTCAATGCTAACGGCACTACAGTTCCAAGTTTCATGATTGCACACAGGTCCTTCCATTTTTCTTCATCGTGCTTTTGACGGTCTTTGAAAAGAGTGCATTCAGGGTCAGGAACGTCAGTACAAATGACACTTGAAGATTGTGCTCACGATTGGTAGGAATTTTATTTTGTTACACCAAAGCATTATCTGTTTTGGGATCAATTGATTGTTTAACGGCTCGCTTCTTGTTCTCGGATTTCGTTGAATTTGTTTCAGACCTGTCTAAAGCACGCGGATCATGGAAGCCGATCAGTTGTTCCGAATTCCTAGGTCAAATATCTCGAAGTTGATCAACGCATTCTTTGCCCTGCTAACGCCCTGTAATCGGAAATAGAACACGATCTTTATGCTGAAGTCTAATCCTCAGTTTGCCCATCAATAAATCATTTAACAAACCTTCAATTCTCTGAACGCTTTCCTCTAAATTCAGCAATTCCTTATTAGTTTCAATCTGTGAACTCGCAGTTGTCTTTATACAGTTTCTGCGTTCAATTCTGCATAAATAACAGATATAGCTTACACGCGGTAGTTCGTCTTCATTGATAATCACAAAAGTATCAGCAGTCTGGGTAACGTCACACTTAATATGAACTTTATCGTGTCAAATAAAAAACTGGCGTGTCGGGCTTCTCGACTTAACGACTTCCGACAAATTTCGCACACATAACCGCCATCACTGTGCTTCGCTCATAAGGTCATGACGCTGGGATAAAAAGATTTATCGTTCGGTCTGTGGGGCTACTGGAAATGCACGCCTCCGCCCGCATGGAGCGGAGATGAGTCCGAAGCGGATATACAGTAAGCGGGTGAATAATCTTGGCACAGGAAAGTTGGATAACGATATTTGTCGTAGCTCCAAGAGTTTGAATCCGATTTTCCAGTTGAATGTGTCAAGCAAAGTGGGAAAACGAGATCTTTCGAACAGTTGCAAAGTCAATCCAATATTCAGTGTTGCACACAAATTTGCCTGTGTAGGTCTAGTTGGTTCAAAATGTGGAAAAATTGACTTGTCTGTAATTCTTTGTTTCCCATCCGGAAATGATATGGACGAGATGGGAGTGATGTAAATCCCAAAACACACAAGAAAAGGAGTATGCCACGGCACAGCGCCCAGCGAGTGTTTGCGCTTTTCATGTTCGCTCCTTTCAAACCATCATCAATTTCCGCTACCTTGACAAATCTTGACGAGTCATATATCGTTTCGTTGCGCTGACGTTGTGTATATCAGAAGAGGATGTAAAATTTTGAAATGTTTCAATTAACGCTTTCCAAAATCATCAGACTTTTCGGTGCATCCTACTCTTGTGCTGTGTCTCAAGAAATATTCCGTACATCATGAAACGCTTGTGATAAAACATAATTGCCAGTGCACTTCCTAAAGTCACAATAGAAAATCCATGAGAGAAATGCCTAAAATATGATTATTTTTATAATCCGTAATATTAAACTCATTTACATACAAGTTAATGTTATCAAATTGTTTGTATGTAATACTTGTGTCCAGCAGTGGCGTTAAATGTGAAGCTTTCTTTACAATTCTTTCTGTGTTTTGAGACGTTCTTCTTCTTACCATATTGAACGTACCTGTTGAGGGCAAACAGATGTAAACATGGTTACAGATACGAATTGTTTTTTTCAAAAATTTAGGGTTTACCTCATTATCATGTGTATTGTTTGTTTACATGATTGTACAGGTTTGTACTGTCTGTCTTATTCAACCAAGGATTGAAAGTCAAACCTTGTTTTTCGTTACCGCACTGTTACCCCACCTATCCCTATCGTTCACACAAAATCATATGCGACATTTTGAAAAAGGCTGACGCATCGTTCCCCAATAGGTTCATTGGAATCAACCATATCGGATTCATATGAAGGCATTTCCAGGAAACTGTCTGCTATTACGAAAGGATCTTGGTATGCTTCATAGCTGGTCGTTGAAGAACAAACTGCCATTTAACCTTAATGAATGCAGGATCATGAATGTGAGGGATCGAGTAGAGTTCACATATCACACAGGTTCGCATGCACTTGAAAAATGCATTGAAGAAAAAAGATTTGGGTGTCTGAATATGCTCCAAATTGAAAACATCAATTCAAATTAACAGTGCTTTTGGAAAAGGAACACGTGTTCTAAATCTACCTAAACGGGTACTTTGGAAATTTTCACCCAAGATATTACCAAGGATCATGAATACATGTGACGAATCATGGAATACGGTGTGCAATCATGGTCTCCATGACTCAAGAGGAATGTGGAACTTATGCAGCAAATCTATCACTACTTAACAAAACTACTTCTCAGCATCCAAAACAAATCATATAAAGAAAGGATAGCTCAACTGAATCTTTTCGACTTTCCCTATCGACGAATCATAGAAGACCTAATCTTCCTTTACAAATCATTTCATACCCCTAACCATCCCTTACAGGATTTTTCAACGCGAAATGGTACGAAAAATTATCGAACCCGTGAATATGTGCTGGTCATACCCCATTCCCGCGTGAACTGTAGATGGTTTTCTACTTTGTCCGTGTCTGTTTTACTTGGAACTGTTTACCTTCAACCGTTGCTCACTCCACTAGCTTGCATGACTTTAAAACGAAATTAGACGAATTTTCATTTCATTATTCGTTTTCAGAACATTTATGCACAACCACTGCATGAGCTCCTTTTGGCTGGCAGATCGTTCCCAGCTACGCGTAGTCAACATATCGCCCCGTATGCAAGAACGGAGAAATTCGGAAATTCTTTTATTTCTTACCTGTCTTGATATCTGGTTGATCATACAAAAGTTATTCTCGATTTGAAGAAGAAAGTGACAGTATAATAACTGAAGTGTGATCATCCTTATTTGACATGTTTTTTTTTAAAGAAATATAAATTTTATTTTGTGTGGTCGAATTAATGATATCGCTGAAAATTCGTGTACTCGAATAAGACCATTTTTCTTTTTCTTCTTTTCGTTGGTCCAGCCTGACCTGATTTTAAAGCTAACCCCTCTATATTATGATCGCATTTTCTTAACAAATGTTTTTGAATTCACAGAATTTTATGAAATTGAAAAGTGACATTTAGAAAAAAAGTAATACTTGTATGCAAATGTTTTATATGGCTTTCACAAAAAACCACGATGCTGAAATACAGAATCACAAAGTAAATCTCAGCGTCTATAAAAGACCAATGTATTGTAGTGCTCACCTGTAAGGAATGGGGATGGAAGGAATACAATACATTGATAGTTTGAACGTTTTTCTAATGATTCAAACTTGCAATCCATCGCTCATCACGATATCAAGATAATCACTCCAAGACATTGTTGCATTGGTGTTACATTGGACAATTTCGTTTGATCGTGTAAATATTTAAAATCAAACTACTTTGTTTTGTTAGTAGTCTGCAGTTTTGGATAGATTTGCAGCACGAAAGAGATTTTGAAACCTACTGAATTACTGTCGTGATTTATCAAAACATTTTGAATTAACCATGGAACGTTTTTAAACTATGATCTTCAAAATGATCAAGACAACTTGATTATCGGTGTAAGGACTTACTATCTGTTGACTAATAAGTGTTATGTCAGCAGATATAAACCGATAAATGCGAAAGGCGATTAGCTAAATATCACATGACGGTAAAAATGGGTACATAGCATATTATTAATAAAATCAGCTTGGTATATTTAGTGGAACCCACCTACAACGAAATCGCTTACAACGAATTCCCGATTTGAATGAACACACAATGATTTCCCAAATAAATTTCTTCTTTGTAAGCCTATTAATACATTCGTACAACGAATCTGTTCGTTACGAATCTCGCCTATTACGAACACTGTACACGTTCCCAACAGCTATGTTTGTTCAATAAAGTTCATGCATATAACGAACTCGCTTTGTCTTGCATTTAACCCACAACACTCCGTCAAGAGTGGCCTGCAGTGGCTAAGAATAGAACTGACACACAGCTGGGCGAGACATAGGCAGCCTGGCCTACAGTGTGCTAACTGACTCGCACGCACGCACAAGAAAATCACGTGAATTCTCTGTGATTGGTATTCACAGACTCAATTGCAATCAATCAAGCAGACACTACATTTTCTTCTTACAGATACACGATGGCTGGCAGACAACGAAAACGAGAACAGTTTAGCCTGGAGAAAAAAGGCAAATTTTTGGCTGAAGTGGAATGACAAAATCTGAAATTACTAAAAAATATGGCATAACAAAATCAACGCTGTCCAAGTTCCTGCAGCAGAAGAAGCAACTCTGTTAAACATTCATGCTATTCGTTTTAGAATAAATTCCCTATTAATAACATGAACTTGGAATTAATGTTGTAATCTGAGTGCTGTGGCATCATCCATTCATCAAATGAATTAAACGCATGCACAAACACAAAGGTAAGACATTTTTCACTATTTTATTGTTTACACGTGTACAGAAAAACGGCGCCAGAATCACATGTCTGACAATGCGTTTTACTTATAACGAACTTCGCTTATAACGAACATTTTACTCTCTCCCCAGCGATTCATTTTACCCGGGTTCCACTGTATACAACATTCAATGTTATTAGATGTGAAACAAAGCGATGATTCATGGGTTGATTACATTATCCAAAGCGGTGTAATTACAAAATGCCGTGGGTTTGGTATAAACTCATGAGTCGAAACTAAGATTTCACGTTTCGTCACTTTGTAATTAATCTACTCACTATCGATCAGTAAGCTTGATTTAAAAATATTGCAGCAATAATGGTGGATTATTTTGTGTGGCGGCATTATATCTATTTAACAGACGTTCGCTTGACCTGATACGATCAATCATTAACCACATAAACGGATCAAACTTCAAAACGTTGTGAGTTTTATTGTCGAATGACGTTTACCACGGAACAATTAGAAGCTGGATGCTCACTTATACAACTGGTTCTTGGACAACTAACACCTATGCTAAAAAACACAAATCCATGTTTCTTCCAAACAAGCCACCACGAAATACTCTTCGTACATAAAGAAAGCCATTTTCCCGTTGTCGTATTCTTTTTCTTTTTTTGTTCTTCTTCTTATACATTTTTCTCTTCTTCTGACCAGGCAATGATCGCAGAGTACATGTAAGTAAAAACAATTTTAGTTGAACCCTTGTGATTACAATTGGCTAAGATGTAATCGAAATTCTCCACCCAGGTGTCTATAACAATTTGCTAGGACGGAAAGGTGACTGAGAAAGCATCCTCCAGATTCATTTGTTCGCTGGCATCAATCAGGAAAAGAATGCAACAATTTGAAAAAAATTTGTTTCGCTAAATTGGTCTGGGTTCTCAGGTACTCTATGCATGTACTCTATGCTAAATGTATATCACAAGAGGAGTGAGTTTGTTCGTAACGTGCTTACTGTTATTGTGATCACTGCGAGAGAGATTGCATCCCATGAAACGGAGTGCCTAGCATGTGGGACTCGTGGGTTAACTGGATACATTTAGTGTCAGCACCGACCGAAGACAGCCATCATCAATCTACACAGCTTTCATGAATTACGGTTATTTAATTTGCTAACCGAATCTGCTGTGTGTAGTATACTCTTAAACAAGTCGGATACAACTTTTCATAGTCGAGGATAATCGCATTGTCCCCATTTCAAACCTATACATTCTTGAAACTATCTCATTTCGTAGTGATCTGTATTATTGTAGCGGTGCGGATCATCAATCACATGATTCCAAGTGATATACTGAACAACATCATGCGGCACAACACAAGCCTGAGAAAACGGACGACGCTAATAAATAACTCTTGATAATCCGGTTTCTGTAAGTATAGTATTCGAAAATTTCGAGCGACACCATCGTCGCAAACATGAGCAGATGGGCAACGACAGTTGCTCTCGAAGATATGCAATTTGTCAATGTCGGCTGAAACAGCACCGTGTACAATCACCCCAAATGGCACAAAATGGAGTGCCAAATCCACGTCCCAACCGTTGAAGACATGATCACGTCAATGCTGTTATTTGCCTGCATAAGATGAGTGAGTGTTTCATACTGCGGTATGCGTTCGAATAATTAGCGTTCTCATAAGTTGTGTGATTCGTGAATAGACGTAATAAACGTTGGACAGGTCAACCTCAATAATGAATCCGGGGACAATCATCAACTAAATGTGAATCACGGGGTGCAACGTGGTTCATGTAGCCTCGAGTGCCTTCGAAGATTGTGCCGACAATGTAATTGAGATTAGTACAAGGTAAGCGATTTGACATCCATGTATTTGATTTAATCCTCCGAATCAAATCGACACTCCACACTAAACCCTAAAAACCACGACAGGTTTCGGGCTCTAAGTTTCAAAAAGTAACACGGAAACCTATTGATGGTGAAGTCCTGATAAAGAGGTTTTCGATGAGCATTTTTAGTCGTTCATTTTTTTATTGTTAGGCCCTGCGTGTGATTTAATGCAGGCTCTCTTACGCACGTATGCTATCGGACTCGATGACTTTACCATCCCGATTCTTGTTGGGAATAATTTATTTTGGTGGCATATTCAATTTATTTTCCAGAGTTTCTAGTCAGCTCAACAGTATCTCACCAGATTCTCTCAATTACTCAATCAATCGTCTCCGTGCCGGATGGCACATGAGGCGAAGACAACCCCACGCCAGTGGTTTCGGTCTGCCGCTGTTCCCGTTGCCGTCTACACCGTGAATCCTTTGGCATATAGTTCGCGTTTCAATGTTCTGTGCCAAGTTTCCTTGGGTCGTCCCCTTTTCCGTTCACTACGCAGAAACCAGTGAATGGACACCTACGTATTCGAACTTGGATCCATCCTGCAGACATGACCGAACCATCTCCATCGTCGTCTTTTGACTACGGTAGACACCACCTCTCCAGACCAGTTTTTCTCAAGAGCTCTTCATTCTTAATGGCGTGTGGTCAAAAAATCCTAAGAATCCTTCTCAAGCACTAAGTTTCAACCACGTTCATTCTGCGCTCAATGGCAGCGCTTGTCTTCCAACATTCCGATGCATACAGCACCACACCCAGAACGTTGCTCTTGAAGAGTCTGATCTTCGTTTAAATGCTCAGAGCGGAGGATTTTCAAATGGAATTCAGCATGCAGAATGCTTGGTTCGCCTTTCTGATCATTCTATTGACCTCATCTTCACAGTCACCATTTACAGTCGGTTTGCTCTCAAGGTAGACGGTATCTGTAACCTCACTGAACGGTTGAACGTCTACGAACTTTGGTGGTTGCTCCGTAACATACTTCCGCATTAGCTCCGATTTGCCAGCGTTAATTTCTACACCCACCGTCATGCCATCTGCCGATAGTCGATCGCTCTTGTTCTGGATAACGCTGATATTGCATGCCAAGAGGGCAACATCATCCACATAGTCCAGGCCTTCGAGCGGTCTCGCTGGGGTCCATGTAATGCCTGCTGCCCTGCCATCGGTCACCTGTCTCATAATCCAGTTTATTGTTAGATATAAGAGTATCGGTGAGAGGATGCATCCTTGCCTCACTCCGGCACGAACCTCAAACTTCTCAGTGAACATTCCATTGTGAGCGACTTGGCATTCAAACTTCTCACAAAAGGCTTTAACAAGATCTCCTGTATTTAAAGTTATACCATAATGACGGAGGATTTTCCATACGACAGGTCGGTAAACGCTATCGAAGGCATTCTGAAAGTCGATGTAGGCCACGCATAGCTCTGCATTCCATTCATGTGTCTGCTTCAGGATCTGACGGAGAACAAGAATTTGGACAATGCAAAATTTTCATTTCCTGAACTCGTCTTGCTTTTGTCGTAAAAATGGATTCATCTGCATTGGAGAGACGTCGGAGAATGATGCGGCAGAATACTTTGCTTGTGACTGATAGAAGCGTAATACCTCGTCAATAGGTGCAGTAGCTGAAGTCACATATTTTGGGAAGTTTGATTATAGTACCCGAACGCCAGGCGTCCGGTATCTGCTCAGTATCCCAGATAATCTGGAATAGGTCTCGCAAAACTTTCGGCGTCTTTTGAGGAGTTCGGCATACACTCCATCGTCACCTTGTGCCTTCCCATTTTTAGAACTCTGGATAGCAAATTACACTTCTTGGAGGCTGATGGGATCTTTGTTGACGTCGAAGTGTGTAGCTGCCTTAGGTATATCGACGTTAGTTTGAGGAGGTATGCGGTTCTGAATAAGCTTAAAATATTCTCGCCATCTGGCTCAATTTTCTTTTGCAGCAGTTATTACATACCCACCCAGGGTCCGCACTTGTTGATTGCTTGCCTGAGTGCGATTGCAGAGCTTTCGATTAATCTGATATAACGATCTCACTAGATTCAGTTGAATGAAAATGTAAAGACGTTTGGTGTTATGTAGACCCAGCAACTAGTAAATGGGGTTCGAATATTGAATGAGTGGTGTTGTTACGAACAGTACGAACGTTATATGTCGGGCTCGAATAAGGGCGATTCTATGTTTTCTAGTTTTTTTTCTCGCGAAAAAGATCTACAATCTAGGATTTATGAAACGGGTCGCCGAACAGGATGCTAATTTTCTGTATAAACAGGCTTAGCTGTAAATAGTAATGGAAATCACTATTTATCTAAATTAAATTTGTCGCGAAGGAGAAAGTAGGTGTTCCATTAACATTGGCGGTAGCCTCCGGGATCGCGAGTTAACGATAGGTGAAAATTGGCCAAAGAAACGAAGGAGAAGTTCACTCGCAGTGGGAAGTGACACTTTGATGGCAAAGAACGCGCCAATCTCTCGCGATTTCGTCTCAGCTTTCAAAAGATGAACGGTTGACCCCGATTTTGAGTTCGAAGTGACAGGTGACCAGGCGTCAAACATGTTAATCCAAGTTATCCAGAATATCCGTGAAAAACACAAAACAGTAGACAGTTTACATGTCAGATGAGGCTATCATCTCTGCAGTTTTCAACGGTGGGGTTGCGCAAATGGTTGGCGTCCGTCTCTCATTACTTGTAGAACTAAATTCAACTGTGAACGTAACGACAATGTGATGTGACCGCTATACGAATTTGCGTTTCAGTGATTCACTTTACCGTTTCGTGTGATTTTCAGTTTGAATCCATACGCGAAGTGAAAAAATCGACCATGCGTTAAACATGTTCATCCAACGTGACCGGAATATACGTGAGAAATACGGAAAGCTGGCTGATTTGAGGTCAAGTGAGGCTGCCGTCTTTGCTGTTCACAGCCTGTGCTCAGAAGAAACCAAGTCAGCTCAGTTTGAGCAGATGGCTGCTGCGAGATCATGAGTTCACCGCTCACTCGCGTTAGAAAAAAATACATTTTAGCAGGAGCATGATCACGGATTTTGTGGTTACCTTGATAACACGATTTTCGATGAAAGTCGTCATTAAAAAGAATCAACTCAGTACGTATATCTGGTCGAATCATTCTCGTTTTTTCGAACCTTCCTACTACTTCGGATGGTGAGGCAGGATCGCTAGATAAACGTGCTGCTGTACATGTTCTCATGCCTCTTCTCTTACGAGTGTTAGTAAATTCTGTGGCGCAGTTTTCTGATTTAATTTGATAGAAATTTGTTGATGATTTTGAATGATGAATATGTGTTAAATCATTCGAAGACGGTTGCAGCTAAAACAGTCGGGTTTTTACAAAGACTTGCCCCGACATGCTGCTAAATTCTACCGCTTGGTAGACTACATCATGTGTATCATCCAGATGTAGTCTCTAATCCCTAAAGAAATTTGTTGTTTTCTTAATGTCTTTTAACCGAAAATTATTATCATTCACTACATAGTAAAGCAATCCGTACTTTGAGTTCGTTGAAAGGATTTTATATAGTTTCAACCCGAAAGTTTACATCACATAATAAAAAGATATATACGACTCGTGATGGCGTATTCAATCGAAGCTTGAACACCAAGGCTGCGGAAGGATATCAAACTACATGGGAGAATGTTTCATAATGCTTCAATGTTGTTCTCTCTTAAAAATAATATATTATGAAATGCTAATTTTCAAACTCAAACTACGGGATCTTGCATTGCTACAGATGTAACTCATGCTGGACTTCAGATTTATTCGCCGCGAAATTCCTCATGAAAATTGTTTACTGAAGCCTCAGGAACTCATTCGAACACTGAGCATTTAGAGTCCTCGAAAATACAGCACATTCTCAATTTGATAGTTGTGTTTTTTTGGGTAAGAACCTGTTTTATATGGAACGACATATTGGAAGATGTCGAGCTCTAATGAATGAGATTGACTTTCTCAGGTCAACCCGAGTCAGGTCGTGTTCACTGTTCTGACGATTTTTTCCTGATCTGCGAAGGATTCAGGACGTTGATTGCAACTTCAAACCCCCACATCGCTTCGTATCAAAATGTTGATTGTCCAATTTATATACGCGAAACGAGTAACCACAACACTGAACTGAAACTGTCTGCTTCAGATGACACTTCGGGATCATTTGACTATTGATTCAATCGGAAACGGTTGAATTCAAGCCCCAATAAAGCTAGAATCGTTTGACCGAATGTGACGAATTGCATATTATTCGATAGTGAATGACGTTATTCATTCCAGTTGTTGTTGGCCTCCGTCGGTGAATGTGGACCATGGATGTACATCACATCGCATGAATTTCATGTTTTGCAAATTTTTGAATGACTAAACAGTCCGATTCGGGAGGAACAATCTCTCCCGCAGCGCTTGCAAGATAGTCAGAACTCGGTTGTATTGCATCAGTTGCACGCCGGCGGCGTGATCTGCGTTCAGCAGCCAGGAGCTCTATTTGCTCCTCCCTGGCTTGCAGTCGACGCTTTACACAATGCCTCCAAGTAAGCGGTCAAGAGCAAGTTCTTCCCAGCTTGCGGGGTCAATGTCAAGAGCTTTCATATCTCTTTTGCAAACATCTTTGTACCGCAAGTGCGGTCTGCCCAATGGTCGACTTCCTAATTGCAACTCATTCCAGTATAATACCGATTATGTTGTCGCCAGAACTGATTCAACGCATTCCATCCGAAACCAGAAGTATCAGGGGTTCGCGATGGTT
>JACCGJ010012456.1:0-18339 GCA_013407085.1 Atriophallophorus winterbourni
AACACGAACACATTCAAAGACTTTAGGCATTCCGCATTCTCGATTGGATATACGTCTTAATTTTTTCTCGGTATGAATTTGTTTCAGTTGGAACTATTTGCCTGAAGAAATCACACGATCAGAATCTGTTGAGGTTTTCGCTTCCAAACTCGATGAGTTTATGACGAACCATGCGGCATGCGAGTGTCCCTAATGATTTTTGAGATATTTTATATTTTTTTATATATTCCGTATACCTTGTCATCCTATGGTTATTGTTAAGTTTAATGCTTTTTCTACCATAAAATTTTCTGAGTTCTGAATTCTGAGTATAGGAGTTGGTGAATGGTGATAGTTTTACTTATATGGTAGGTGGTTATTCATTAGAAAACGAAAACATGTTTCAATACAGTTGTTGAGACTAGGTGAACCTCTTATGTAATTAGTTGTCTTCATAAGTTGTCGGGGAGGTTTTCTGATTACTTCCTCTTTGAACGTAGGAGGATTTGGTAGGAGAGGTCGTGTTTTTAGTGATTTAGGTAAACGCGGTGGGCGTAAATGCAAAGAACGTGTTTCACACGTACCATAATTATCAGGTGCGGGTTTTGATCTTTGTGAATTATTAGAAATAATTTTAATTAGAGATTCGCATTGCATTCGTTTATTATTATCTTAAGTATTGTTACATATATTGGAGCTGATAAATTTCCTTTTTCATAATTGTATTTTAGTTGCATGGGCGATAATTCCGGTTTAAAGACCACACTCGAGAACCTTGGAATATTTTAAAAAAATTTTATTATCAAGTAAATACGATGCAAATCTCTTATCTGAGAATTTAAATAAAATAGGAGAACGTTGTTTAATTGTGTTTTTACGTTGTCGGACTACAGTGAAACATTTTATGGGGATGCCATATGTTGAAAAGATACATTTTTTAAAATAATTTGAAGGATAATTATCAGCACAATTGAAGATGATAACATATTTTAAACGAGCTTCACTTTGATATATTTCCGTGCTCATGGTTTCTATAGATTTATTGGCTTGAACCAATATATCTTGGACAATACCCTATCAGTGTTCATGAGTGATAAAAGAGGTTTTAGAAAATTATAGATGGAATTGCATGATGCTTGTTCGTTTCTAAGTTCTGAAACTTCTTATTCTAATTTTTTCCAATCTATTCATTATAACTGAAGTGTCTCTGTCTAATCTGACAGTACAATTACTAGGCACAGATAATTTTAGTAGATTGAAACGAGAAGATACTATGGTTTTCGAGTGCATCATTTTCACCGGAAATATTTAATGGATTCAACACATAATATTTTAATGAAATTGAGGTGAAATATGTAGAGAGAATACGTTGAATATAAGCAGCGTAAATGTCATCAGTGAATTGGGATAACGTACAAGATTCGATAAGCCCGCGAGTGCTCAGATTCTTTCGGAGGTGTGCTTGAAAACACCCACCACTACCAGGATTGATTCGTAAGTAACACAGGCGTGTGTAACTGTGATTGGAAGACGGGAGATGTCTCATCACCGAAAGGTGAGAGAGTAATGCATGTTGCATGTCCAATCGAATGAAAAGACGATAGACAGCAGTTTATTTCCACAAATGCGAAAAAATGAAAAAGAAACTCTTTTTCGTGTTTCAAAATGTTTTTCGAATATTTTTGTGTTTTTTGATCATATAATGATGGCTTTAGTCTTAAGGGTAATGCTCCGGGAAGAGCACCTGCCACAGTTCGTCCAGCCCATGTTTGAACGCAATTACTTAAGTTGCCAAGATAAGTTCCGCGGGAAGTGAGTTCCACGCGTTCACTATACGGATGCTAACGAAGTGCTTTCTGGATTCGAGCCTGATGTGCTGTTTACATAGCTTCAGACTGTGCCCTCGTGTACCAACCAAAGGAGAGAACCGAAAGTAGTTATCGAATTCCAGACAACTTAATCCTGTGACAACCTCAAAGGTCTCTATGAGAATCCCCCCTAAGTTGCCTCCTCCTAAGTGAGAAAAGTCCTACTGTTATTAGACGATTTTCATAATTGGTGTATGCTAACCCCTCGATCATGCGAGTGGCCAGCTTCTGTACCTTTTCTAGCTGCACTATATCCTTCTGGTAATACGGCTTCCAAGCCTGGATACATTATTCCAAATGTGGCCTTACTATTGCTTTGTAGAGGGGCAATAGCACCTCAGCTTTTCTGCAAGTGAGGGCTGAACATAGTCGAGAGAGTTTCATCCTGGCCCTCTGAGCTGCAGCAGCAGATTGGTCAGCCCACTTAAAGTTTGCGGAGACTACGATTCCTAGGTCCTTAGTAGACTTTACCCTACGGAACTCCGTGTGAGCTAAGGGCGTGGACACAATCATGTTGCCTGCCAGTGTAGAGTGCAAGTGACTCTTATCTAGGTTAAGGGGAAGGTCTCACTTACCCGCCCATGCTGTTACAGCTCCCACATCACTTATCAGATCGGAGTTATCCGACCTACCAACAATTTTAACGTCGTCAGAAAACATATAACAGGGTGAGCGCAGTTGGTTGGCTAGATCATCAATGTAGATGAGGAACAGCAAAGACCCTAAGACTGAGCCCTGAAGAACCTCAGTCGTTACATGCGCACTTGCGGAGTAAGTATCATCCACCCTGACAGTGAAGGAACGGTCGCTAAGGAATGCTCAAATCCAGCTCAGAATGTTCCCTGATACTCCTATGGCTGAGAGTTTGAGAAGCAAGATCCTATGGTTGACTGAATCAAAAGCCTTACTAAAGTCGCGATAGAAGACTTCTACAGCAATACCATCATCCATCCTCTTAGTAACCTCGTTTAGAAAGCTCAACAAATTTGTAAGACATGACCTACCTTTTAGAAAGCCGTGTTGTGCGCCATTCAAAAGAGAGTGTTTGGTTAGATATCGACATATTCTATCGCGGATCAATCTTTCCATAACCTCACATAGTACACTAGTGAGGCTAACCGGGCTGTAATTTTTGACCGCCGAGGAAGCTCCTCCCTTATGAATAGGCACTACAACGGCTGTTCTCCAGTCCAAAGGAAGGGTACCCTGACTAAGGGATGATGTGAAAAGTTATGTGATCGGCACAGCTAATATAGGCGCTAGCAGTTCGATCATTCGTATATGGATGTTATCGGGCCCTGCCGACTTGTTGTAAGCTAGGCTGGCTAATATATTCTCGACATTGTGTACCTCGAATGTAAGGCCAGTGCAGAGGGGGCGATCAGTGAGTACACATTGAAGTGATGGCGCAGAGACGTTCGAGTTATAATCTCGGCGTTGTACGCCTTGAAAATGCGAGGAAAACAATTGAGCCTTTTCAGTGCTTGCAATAACGGCTGAGCCATAGTCCCTTCTCAAGGTACCTACACCTTTCGTGTTGACCCTTTAGATTGAACGTAGCTGTAGTAACGTTTCGGATGAGAATGGGGCTTTTGACCGAGTCTCATTTCGAAAGAAATCTTAGCTGCACCTATCTTGGAAACAGCTATGTTTCGCGCTTCTTTGTAACGGGCCCAGGTCCCACATGAGGGAGTAAGCTTATAACGCCTCCATTTTGCGTCGCGGTGACGTACGCCTCGGGAAACTGAGGCTGATCACCATTGAGGTTTACCTTTTTTGCGAACGGATAAGAAAGGAGCGAATCGATCCTGAAGTTGAAGGATGTTTTTCTTGATCATTCCCCACATCCCATCCACATGGTCAATGTTTTGCCATGGGAATAGCGCGGATGCCTGTAATAGGGAAGCAAGGTCGATGCTGTGGAAGCTTCGAGACATCTAAAGTGGGGGTTTACCAAATGACAGAAGTAACTCGCAGGCTAAAACTACGTGGTCACTCTTTCTTAGTGGTGGCAGTAAGACCAAATTTTGTATACCGCATTCAGAAGTTGAAATAACTAGGTCAAGAAAAAACGGAGACTGACCCTCTCTGAATCTAGTTGGTTCGTTTACGTGTTGGTAAAGTGCATGGGAGTGTAGCCAGTCCAGAAAATCGTTCACGACTCCTAGAGCATGTGAGGTTTGGTACTCTCAGTTTATTTCGGGTAGATTAAAATCGCCGAAGATTACAACACGTGGTGCTACGGCTAAAAGAGACGAGAGCTTAATTTGCAAAAGAGCATCTTCTTCCAAACTAGTGCTCAGACTACGGTAGACGCAGCTTACAACTATACTCGTGCATCCATGCATGAGCAAGACAGATATTATCTGCACATTCGTTGTAGAAAAAAATACTTTTCCCGAAGAGAATAGCGTTATCAATAAGGAGCAACGCCTCTCCTACTAGCTTACCCAGAGGTCGATCGCTTCTTGCCGCGCTAAACCTATCCGCGATTAAAGATGGCATGTGGTCATCATGAGACAACCATGATTCCGTGACACCCGGAAATTTTGTAGTGGGTGTCGTCAACTCTACAGAGGAGTTCAGCCCATTTATTTTTAATGCTACAAGCGTTTGTATAGAACGGAAGAGCACTATCATGTGAAGCCAGACTCCCGGTGTTAGGGCTACCTAATAGCTCTTTGTCCTCGGGCGTAATGCCCGAGGCTGCTTCGCGTTTTTTGAAGGCTGAATTTCATCAAGAGATACAGCATTCGTTTTTGGAGCAGACGACAACCCCTGGCATCTCGTTTTATCTTCATGGTCTGAGTCACTACAACTCATCCACGATTCATCCTCTAAAGGACGAAGCACGACAGTGGCACACTTCAATGTTGGAGTATAATTCTCCTGTGTTAGCGTCATCGCCACATTGTTGTCATTTTCTAAGCTTCGACTCTGGAGTGAATTTGGTGAGCTACGAGTTACAGCTAACTTTGACTTTCTAGCTCTATTTGAGCTAGAAGTTTTCAGGTGTGCCGGGGTGTCAGGTTGCACAATGCATTTTCCCTCGACGCAGTTATGTTTCTCTGCTTTCGAAAGGAAGTAGTCGCGATCACATTGGTATGTGAAGTCGACTACAATTGGCCCCGGCGATCTGGTAGATGCGTCATTTGGGCCACCCCTCCATTTCCCGACCCTGTAAACTCGCTTCAGCGGAGTAGTCGGTCTCATGCCTGAAGCACGGAGTAGGTCGATAACCTTTCTCCGATCGCTTTCCTTACAAGCCTTTGATTCGCGGATAAAAGGCTCAACCTGCGTTAAAATCAAGACATTTTTATCCCGTGTTGAGCTAACTCGGTTTCTGGCTTGCAGCTCAGCAACCACTTTTCCTAAATGGTGGACTTCCCGAGCTAGAGCGCGAACGTCCTTAGTCGGGCTAATGTGAACACCCCTATTTTCTTTAACTTTTTTCCATGGAGCTTTTGGAGGACAGGAGGATGGTGATGATTTCGCCTTCTGTTTTCTCAAAGGAGTGGTATGCTGGCTGAAGGTAGACGGGACCACTGACCTAGCTACTTCGGCAAACGTTTTGGGTTTCGGAGATGGACGTGGAAGAGAACGCTTCAGACAATAACGAATAATTCGCTTTGGGATTTAAAGCGAAGCGAAGTTGCGAATTCTGTTGAATATTCGCTTCGCTTCGCCATAGCGAAAGGCACTTCGGATATTCGCTTTGATACTATTCGCCAATGCGAAGAGCAGTTAGTGCACTTCGAAAATTCGCTTCGCACTTCGCTTCGCTCCAAAAAAGTGACATTCGTTATTGTAGGGAACGCTTACGTTCCTCGAGACGCTTACGCTCCTCAACCAAAGTTTGCACTGACTTCATGCAGTCAGCACTTAGCCATGTAAGCCATCGATGGGCCGCATAAACCTTAAATTGTGCTGACGACAGTCGACAGCATTTGGGAGGAGCCCAACGCGGGCACACGTCGCACTCTATACCTTTGGAAACCTTCTTGTTGCAGCTGGAGTAAAGGCAGAGACAAGAATTTTGAATCATTTTGATAATGTAATTGATGAATCAGAAATTTAATGAATTTCTGAAACAAAATTCAAACCAGGCGCGTGGTATATATATATATATATATAGCACAAAATTCAGATCTTGTACAGCAAAGTAAAGCTAAGTGGGACTTTAAATTCTGACTTGACCAAAAAGCAAATATGAACCTGAAAGTTTATATGCCTATGTTCAATCATTACCATAATTAGAAGAAGAAATAGGTACGTTAGACCTGGATGATGGAAACAAAGCTTTGACTTCACAGGAAAATGATAAAGCTTCGAATACATTTTTCGGCAGTGCTAATCGGCGTGATTTTGATAACTGTTAAGAAACTAACGAGTGCAGCACACCTCTCTTAAGCTCTGTTGAGGTTGATTAGGAAATGCTCGCCACAGTTCTGTCGCAGCTTGGTGAAACTAAGTCTGCTAATCCCGACGGTAAAAAATTCGGCTATTCCTTAACCACTCGCAACTATATATAGCCTTAAAATCAGCAAACGTTAAACAAGCGACATCACTCCGTGGTATACTGTGGATTATTGTAAACGAACGGCACCAGATATATAAACATTTGATAGCCAATTCTCTACTATGTGATGCCCAGCATGCATTCTGGAAAGAAAGGTTTGCCTTACAAAACTTGTAAGCTTTCTTGATGAAGTGGCATTAAGCCTCGATAAAGGGAGAGTAGATGAATTATTCTACCTAGATTTTCAGTAGGCCTTGACCAGTGAACAATATGCACCTTCTGCAAAAACAAGTATGTGTTGCATCAGAGGTGAAGCACATCGATTATCAGACGGCTACTTAACTAATCACACTATGATAGGATTGCATGAGTGTGTTCGGAGGAATCAGTGATACTCAGTGTAGTGCTTTAAGAGTGCTTTAAGTACTTGGTCCACTATTTTCTCTTATTTTTGTAAACGACCCGTCAGCCTGCTTCAGTTCATGTTGGTTCCTTTTTGCTGATTATGACGAGATCATACGATCCGACAGTAGAGATACGCTTGTCTCGGATGTATAGAAAGTAATCAAACGGACGAAGACGTGGGGCATGCCACTAAAATTAGAGAAAAGCTGCGTTTGGACTACTGATTCACCGATGTAACTAGAATTCGGAGAAAGAAACATCAGAATAGCTGTCTCATAAAGTAAAGGATCTCAGCATTACTACCACAGGAGATTTATGTGGTCTACTAGATGTGCCGTAGCAGAGAACAAAGTTAATAGATTATTGTTCATGCTGCGCTCCGCGTTGTCATACCGAAAACCGTATATCTTCCATTCCTTAAACACGATAGTAGTGAAGTCTCACTTAGTAAACGGTGTTCAATACTGATCACGGTGTCTCAAATGGTATAGCGCGTTGCAAATATGGATGGCTAATAGTCGGACTGGTAAAACGTATGAGGCAAGAGCCAAAGACATCCATCAGTTCTCACTAAAGAGAAAATAGCTTCAATGCGAACTAATAGAACCTTTCACGATTTTAAATGTTCTAATGGGCAATAATATTACCGAACAACTGAATGTTTCCCATAAAGCAGCTACAAAGGCTAATTCAATGAAACTTCCTGAAAGCAGGCCCAGGCTGCTGGTACTTGAGCACATTTTCAGCGATCGTTTGGTCAACCACCGAAATAAGATCTCATGTGGTATAGTTGTAGTAAACCAGAAACAAGTCTGCACAACACAAAATACAACGAAAATGAAATAAACTCACTAATAGATCAAGAGTGCAAATGTCCAACAATGACCCCGTCAAGTCCAACGATAGCGAGATAATCCACACAGAAAAATCCAAGAGATCGAATACATGGTGCAGAATGCGCGAAAATGTTGGAGGATCCGTTACCACAATTCCCGCATGAAGTAACGCACGCAAACTTCGCAACCACGGATGAAGACAAAGTCCGATGGTTTGAAAGTATATTAAACACCAAAAAGTGTACTTCACTAGCATTTATTAGAATGAAGCGAACAATGCAAGAAACGGATGCTTGTGTACAAAGTGGAAAGATGCAAATAGGTGAATCACTAAATAATAATAATTCCCAGCGTAATAAGCATAATGAGAAAATCAGATGCTAACTGTATACGGTAACTTGATATTTAAGTGCAGGTTCTCAAACGCAGACCGTCGAAGATAATGTGGACGCGTGATTGGCAACTTGAACTTGTAATTAAACATGTACTTTTACTGAATCAACAATTAGCCTTGAGCGCAGCAATAATTCAACATTAGATAACATACTTTTGTGAGACGAAACGTAATGGCCCGGGAGGATTCTCTTTCTGTTATAAGAATTAGTCGAGAACATTATATTCATGTTGTGAATCTCAATACAAATGTTATCGATCTTGTTGTTGGACCTCAGACGTTTCTTTGTCGTAAAGATGTCAACCAAAAAGTTATCCTTGGGCCAGAGAAAATGATTGTAGTTCCTCCTATGAACTATTGCGTTATTGAAAACCCGGTCATTCGAGATGAAACTGGATCTCCTGTTGTCGATAAATATGGACAAGTAAAGGTCCGTGTTGGTGATGAAGAATATCGATTTTTTCAAGATCCGTTCCCGCTCTATCCTGGTGAAAAATTGACTGATTGCGTGAAGCTACTAAGAGTCGTTTCCGCAAACAAAGCTTTGTATTTAGAATGCACCATGGATTTTGTAGATTCCGATGACGTACGTCGAATCGCAGGTGACCAATGGCTATTCGAGGGTCCAGGTAGGAAAAAACTCAGATGCATAATAATGTGAACTCAACAATTTTTGAATAAACCTTAGGTTAAATTATGATTAAATATAAGCTATTCATAAAATAATGTACGGTTTTCTCTTCTGAACACATAAATATGTCTAAGTCCTCTTAAATCATCTTCCAGGTACATATATTCCAAGAAAAGAGGTGAAAATCATAAACTCAGTTACTGCAAAAAATATTGAACCTAATGCTGCGTTGTGTATTAGAGCTCTTAGAAACTGCACGGATCGTAATGGTGTAGCGCGTCTTTGTAACGAACAATGGCTTGTTCATGGCCCCGGAGTTTATCTTCCTGGACCTTTCGAAGAAGTGGTCGAGGAACGTGTTGCCTACATGCTGACGGAAAAGGTGATTTTTTTATTTATTACAGATCTCTGTTTACTTATTTTTACTCATCAAGTTGTTCAATGTGCCTGTGATCAGGTGTAACAGATGTTAAATACAGTCAATTAGTGCATCCATATTAAAATCTAAAATCTCCATTCGTACACCATGAAACAAAGAGCACAGTGTTCGCGTTTATTCATCACATCTGTTTTTGATGCTGAAACACCTACTGTCATTTGGCCTCAAACAGTGCGAAATCAGTCGTAGATTCCAACTGATGATTTGTGTGTCAACCACGATAGTGAGTTTCGAGTTATTGGTCCGTTATATTGATCTTATATGGCATTGTTCTCAAAGTCATCTGTCTAAGCCTCAGCAACATAACAGTATCTTAGCCCACGTGCGAGATTGCGATCTCACAAATAGTCTCAATGTTTAAGTCTGATCCATCATCATTATCATGAAAAACAGTTCTGGAGACAAAGTGCCAAGCAATCACGGGTCCTGTCCGTACTGAATAAACATTATATTAGCCCACGTGCTGGTTTGTATTCTCATACATAGTCTCACATTTTAAATCTAATCTATCATCATCATCATGAAGAACAGTTCTGGAGACAAAGTGCCAAGCAATCACGGGTCATGTCCGTACTAAATAAAAATTTGCCACCGGTACTGATCTGCATACAGAAACATGCTCGAGCCTCATTATCATTTACACTTTCTTGTATCTGCCTATATTTTGACAACCTGATAGCATCTCAGTCCATGTGCAGACAATGGCATGTTGCTTGACTCCGGGCCTGTGATATCATATAACTTGTGAACGCTGGACCTGCGATAATAATCACCGATGACTTGCACATCATGAACAAACTTACTTTATTTTGCAGCAAAAAAGAATCACAGAAGGATTTAACCACTAACGTTTTAATTTTATTTCTTTGGTAATAGGTTGCTTTACATGTACAAGCTCTACAATCGCACAAAGATAAGTTCGGGATTCAACGTCGCTACGGTGATGAATGGCTGATCACATCCAAAATGACGGACAGTCATATTTGCAGTGTTTACGAGAAAGTCATCGATGTTGTAAACATAACTGTTCTCTCAGCACACAAATATTGCGTTGTTTTGAATCCAGTTGGACCGGATGGTGTCCCACAGTTGGGTAAAAAGCTGCTTGTGCGTGGAGAAAAGTCATTCTTTATTCAGCCTGGTGAGGAATTGCAATCTGGTGTCGAGGATTCTTACATCTTGCAACACAATGAGGGTCTTATTCTCCAAGCCGAAGATGAGTTTACTGACGTAGTGCTGGAATCAAGTGAAAGCTCAGAAGAAGATGTACAAATGATGCAAAAACGTCAAGTGGTGAGTTATAAACTGTCTTCTATTGAATGTTGTTTCCCTTATTGTTCTTTTGCAATGCTTTAAATACTAAATTTGACATTTCAACTCTCTTTTATGTAGCTACGTTGTCCGGGTGATCAATGGATGATACGTGGACCGATTGAATACGTTCCGCCGATCGAAGTCAGCGTGATCGGTCGTCGTAGTCTCATTCCGTTGGATCAAAATGAAGGTATCTACGTGAGGAACACGAAGACGGGCACGGTTCAATCAGTTATTGGTCAAGCTTATATGCTGAAAGAAGACGAAGAATTATGGTCCAAGAAAATTCCTGATGATGTGCTGCAGTTGTTAGTCGCTGGTCGCGACCCCCTAGCAGATCGCAGCGCCTATGTAGCGAAACGTGTACCCACGGAACAAGAATTGGATCTGACGAGAGTTTTTACGTTCCAGGTCCCTCACAACGCTGCAGTACAAATTTATGATTACAAAGAACGAAAGGCTCGAGTGGAATTCGGACCGACTCTCATCATGTTGGGTCCCGATGAACAATTCACTCGACTCAGTTTGAGTGGCGGTAGACCGAAACAACCTAACCGTATCAAGAGCCTTTGTCTGTTGTTGGGACCTGATTTCTGCACTGATGTGGTAGTTGTGGAGACTGCTGATCATGCTCGACTGTCACTTCAGCTTTCGTACAACTGGCACTTTGAAGTTCCGTCATCGTGTAGTCAGTCGGAGGCGGCCCAACTATTCTCTGTTCCAGATTTTATTGGAGACATGTGCAAGGCGATTGCTTCTCGTATCCGTGGTTCAGTGGCTTCGGTGAATTTTGACGACTTTCATCGAGTAAGCTCCAATAATTCTAATATGCTCATCTTGCCAGAATACTTCACACTAAGTATCATTCCTTAAATTTCAGTTTTACTAATTCCCTCCTAAGTTTTCCTTCATCCTTCAGGTGTTAGGTTGAACGTTTTTATCAAAATGGATCACGTTGTTCTGCTTGTGTGGTCATGATCAATCATGATTAATTTATGCTATTGTTTGAGCCCTAACACCGGACGTTACCTAACCAGTTATATCGCTCTCAAGACACCTTTAGTGTGTTAACTTTCTGAGCGTTTATTCAGCTACTGTTTTTTCTTGCAACCACACACACAGATCCTGCCTTCTTTCGTCTCATGCTTGTTAGCAAACAGTTTCACTTTAACATCGGTTTTCGTGTTTTAATTTTTCACAGAATTCAGCCAGAATTATTCGAGCCTCTGTTTTTGGCATGGACAATGAAGGACGGATACGGGACGCTTTTGTCTTTCCGCAAAACAATTTGCATATTACTAGTGTCGATGTTCAATCTGTGGAGCCAGTGGATCAACGCACTCGAGAATCGCTACAAAAATCCGTGCAATTAGCGATCGAGATTACTACTAACTCACAAGAAGCTGCCGCGCGGTAAGTTTTCATCAAAAACAGACCATTGCGTTTGCATGATGTTTTGCTCCCTTATCACAATTTACACATTAACAGACATGAGGCTGGTCGCCTGGAACAAGAAGCTCGTGGTCGCTTGGAGCGCCAGCGTATTCAGGACGAAGCATCCGCCGAAGAGTCACGTTGTGATTTGATTCAAATGCGTGTTGAATTGGCGGCGCTGGAGAGCACTGGTGAAGCGAAAGCTGAGGCCCTCGGTCGTGCAGAAGCCTCACGCATTGAGGGTGAGGCCGCAGTGTCTCAAGCGAAACTCAAAGCTGAAGCCATGACGATTGAAACGGTACGTGTTTGGATTTGCTCATTCCTGTTACCTGGCAATCTCTATCAGTAATTCCCTACTGAACGCGCATCCGTTAGTTTTCTTCATCAGAGTGTCAGCTTAATTTGTCCTGACGTTAAAAGCTTGGGACTTAGGCTATGGAAAACCATATTTTTGAAAGAACCTCGGTGTCTAGTATGTGAGACGAATGTACTGATGGGAAGCCAACGCATTTCAGTTTGTTTCGAGCTAATGAATGCAACTGCGGTTTCCGAAATCCGAGACGTGACAAAAAAGGCGTATTTTTAACTGTAGGTCGCGGAAGATGGCTTCGAGCGTGTCTGTTGCTATCTATATGTTAACAGGAGTTTTGCGTATTTCATGAGTCATCTTTTTTATTGTTAGTAAATATGCCTGACTCTATTCTACCATTTATTAGTATCCAGCTTATATTTTGACATCATGGTCATCGGCCTTCTGATGGATTGCTTTTTCATTTAGGACGCTGAATTAGAGCGCTTGAAAAAGGCCCGTGTTGTGGAGCTGGAATATAATAAACAAAAAGACCAACAACGTATTCAAATGCTCACGGAACAAGCCCGAATCGAGATCTCGCGTTTTACTTCCATGGTGGATTCCATCGGTGCGGACACATTAAAGGCAATTGCTAGCGCCGGTCCGGAGCACAATTTGCGCATGCTCAGTGCACTTGGGCTGCAAAGCACCTTAATCACCGATGGAACTACGCCGGTCAATCTGTTGAACACCGCCCATGGACTGATTGGACAAATGAGCGCACCGAAACGCGGCGCGAAACGCAGATTATTGAACAACGCAGTGGGACAACCGCATCTCGCTCCGGTCTGGGAATCCGCTGCTCATCGTGATGCAGGCGAGGATGATGATTCATGTGATGACGACTCAGCGATCGCTCAGGAATCTTGAGATTTTCAGACAAGCTTTTGCGCGCCATTCGCCGTTTACCTTTGTTCTTGCGCTTTTGATTTCTAATTATCATGTTTTCTTGTGACCATTGATTTTGCTAACGATATTTCTTAAATATTTTTGCTAATAAAGAGCCTTGTGAACAGCCGATCCATATTCTGTCGAAGCTTACGTGGGAAAATGGCTTTTCGTACGACATTTAGGTATTTACACGAGAATGCTGTCCTCACTTGAGATTCAGGAGATCCATGAAACTATTGGTGGACCGTCACAATGAGATGTGAGAAAAGAGATTGCTAAAGCTTGGACATGAAATTCACCGTGTTGAGGTAACCATACAAACTAATCGGCGAGCATTTTGATGTGCCCACCAGCTCCAATAGCTTCACTTAACGGTTATTAATCCCTGACTCATTCTCAGTAACCTTTCACAACTATGCTTGGACTGCTAACTCGCAATATTCCTACTCACTGCATCTGGGCTTCGGAAGCACCGTTTTATGGATTTTTAGAGAAATGTGCACTCTAAACTGTTCATTTCGAAGACTATTTTGTTCACCATTAATGATTTTGTTGGCGTGCAACTGACGCCAAACGACCGAGTTCTGCCTATCGTCACGCGATGGTGATGTACATCCATGGTCGACATCGACTGAAGCAGGCCAACACAATGATCTTGTTGTAAACAGTAATCTGCGGATGTGCTGTCGTGCATATTTATGTGATGTGAAGCTAACGCCGTGCTATATTGTTTTACAACCGTCAGTACGCTGCATGCGGAATAACAGTGGAGTCTCATTGCCTTTCTATTTTCATTCTCTTGGAAACCTAGTGGTATCTTACCTCGCCTGCAGTTTATGACTGTGCAACACTGCCTGAATCATGTTTGTGATTTCATGTGTCATACATATACGATTATAGTCCTGGTCCCTGATCGAAATTGACAACCACAGATTTGTTTTGTTTCTTGCATCATATGTCCCCTTGTTTCGTGCTCTGCTCTTTCCTTTCGCTCTGCTGCTATCGTATCTTAGTCCCGTCTTACCTGTTCTATGAGGTTCCAGTTCGCTTATCCCAATATCCGACAGCGTTCTTGGTTCTCCCCCGAAACGCACTAAGTTATCGCGTGTTTTGTCATACGATATACCACCAGTAGTTTTGCTTCCTAATTTACCTGTGCGTTAGCACTGTGCGAATAAACCTCTCCGTCCTGCCGTTATTCTGTAGGTGGTACAGTAATGTTGTATACAAACGGCAATGTTCTGTCACTTGAGATTTGACACTGCGGTCACGCGATGTATTGATATTCGTTGTCGTTCTAGTTGTTTTAGTTGACAAATTTGACCTTGTTTCAAAATATCATGTCTTAATCAATGAGTGAACTTGGGATCCTTCGACATCACAAGTTCACGTATTGGTTATCAGCGCCCTTATTTGACGTATGGGTTATATTTTTCTTGAATTCCCAACCTAAACATGTGATGGAATTTCCGTGCATGACGAAATTTAAAGTGGAATTGGACTTACATATGCAAGCGAACATCATTCGTGAGCCATAAATTTGATATACTTTAAGATTATTTTTCATATTTTAATTCATACAATAATCTTGTGGTGTTGTAATGTGTTCGCTTTCTTTAACTGAATCTAATCTTGCTTGCACAGTCGACCTTTTGGCCGACCGCTCTTGCGATACTAAGACGTTTGCACAAGAGATGCCAAAGCACTAGACCGTGAGCCTTTGAGTTAGCAAGAACTTGCTCTTGACCGCTCACTTTGAAGGCATTGTGTTAAGCGTTGTCTGCAAGCTGTTGAACGCAGATCGCGCCGCCTGCTTTGTGATGTGGAAAATTGTCGTATTCCGAAAGATCTACTCTATGGTGAATTGACATCAAGAAGTCGAACGTTGAGCCATTGGACCGTTGTGGTACGAAGACGTTCGGAAAATAGATACGAATGCTCTTGACCGCTATCTGGAGGCATTGTGTAAAGCGTTGTCTGCAATCTGGGGAAGAGTAACTACAGCTCTTAGCTGCTAATCATGCTGACACCGATCGAATGAGTACCGCCCATTGCTGCGAGCGCGGCGGGAGAGATTGTTCGTCCCGAGTCGTACTGTTTGGTTATTCGAAAGGATGCGGAGCATTAAACCATCATTGCTTGAGATGTACGTCCATGTGCGGCATCGGCCGAAGGAGGCCAACAACAAATATCATATAAAGGGTAATTAGAATGCGTGTGTTGTATACAATCATTTTGTAGACAGAGATTGGTTGCCCCAGGCACGAGATTTCAAATAAGACAAGATTACAGTTCCTCTGCTACTCCGTTCATTGAACCCAGTGTATATCGGGAGGTTACTCCCAACATTTAGACCCAGATACGTAAATTGAAATGTACCGATACAAGCTGTCTCTTGAAGTCGTTCAATAGTTATAATAGGTGGCGATACAATATGTTCACCAAGAAGCATCATTTGATGTTTGCTGATTGTCATTCGATGTGTGTCTAGAGTTTCTTCGGGGATTGCATAATCAAGGCTACATCGTCGGCAAACAACAGGGCACGTGTTACATCCCGTACAACCTCAAGATGATGTAATGCCTCTTATAAGCACCACGTATAGCATCTGCTAGCGATCAATCCACCAATTGGTTGGACTCCACTAATGGCAGTAATGCGGCTACCAAAGTATTTTCTTGCGAGCCTTGTGGTTGCCTTGAGTACTAGACACGTTTAAAAAAAACCCAACATCAAATGTCTAAATTTGGACATTTTGCTAGACTGCGCCGTTCTACAACCGTTCACTCGAACCAAATTGATAATTCTAGTAACAAAGGTGAAACTCTCGAGAAGAATATCGATTGTATCTCATCGTTTGCTACTGATAAATCGGAAAACTATACAGCCATACGAAAAGATTTTGCTGTGCGGGATCGGCGTATATATCTCAGTCTGATCATCGCTAACAATTCTACGGTTTTGCTATCATTGCAAAAATCGCCTCTAGATACGCATTTTGATATCTGTATGTGTATACTACCTTGTGTGGTTAACGAGCTATAGTGGATTATTTGCAAAATGACGAAATCACAAGTTCCAAAGCAGCCACATCGACCAACCGCCCATCACTCAGCCGAACAACCCAATTCAGGCTACTAACATGTTTGATCGCATTACGAGATCCAACATACGGACAAAATGTCAAGCTGTGACGGCGACATGGAACCAACTTGACCTCATTGCCAAGGTACTGGATCCGGCGAACGCAACAATGGTCACGGCCTGCCCAGCTGATAGGACGAATTGTCCCGAGGTCACGTGCACAGCGTGTGAACAACCGGTGAGTCCCAAGGCGAGAAAAGTCATGACGTGTTTTTTGTGTATGGCGAAGATGCAGAGTAAATGTGACCGTACTTTAGCCCCTTATTCGATAGCATTAATAAAAAATGAAAAGGTTCCAGGCGCCTGCTATGTCTGTGTTCATTGTAGAGCTATATCCTTGCACGATGCCGATACTTTTGAAGCAAAAATAGAAAATAAAATAGCCAGTTTCGAGATGAGCCTTCGATGTGTGGAGAAAATATTGGTAAATCATGTGAGTACGTGTGTTTTGGAATTAGTTAAAACAACCAATGATGTCGGAAATTCTTACAGAAATGTGCTGTTACGGTCTACCTCAGCTGTGCACTCTATGGCCGCTGTACCCGACTCACAACGTCAAGCCCCAAATGGTTTAAATACTAAAAAGTCTGACTTTGCGATACGCCAACTGAACTCACCATGCGCACTGAACGTGATATGTACGAACGTTAGCGAGTCCCAAGAATCCTGTTTGATAAGAAACAGAAACACTACCTCGAGAAATGGTGTCAACTTTGTCACCTAATTCAAATTAAACATATAATCCCAGACGAAGTGACCCGTCTAACTCGCCACTCAACTTTAGCTCACATTGGTCAACCTCGCTTGCTAAAGATCACACTGAAATGCGAGGCTGATATCGAGAACGTACTGCTGAATGCGTACCTACCCAAGACAGAACCCGACTCAAATTGCCGCATATATCCCGATGTACCTTGGTGGGAAAGGAAGGGTAGCTTGGGTGGTCTTCTGCGCATCGTTCGAAAGCTTGTGACTAGCACTCATCGTTGATGTACTTCGCACATCCACAAAATAATCTAATCTTTCCATTCTCAGCATTTTCACAACCCAATGGTCCAAATGATTGATATTGTGATTACTGGGTTTCTCTGCTATGGTTTGATTAAACTAACCAAGACGTTTGCAATTATATACCAGTTACACCGTGTGATAACGTATTCCGACATTTTTATGATGATTTTCTTGCTTGGAAAATGTCGAGCTTGCGATCAGTATGGTTTATTGGATGTTCTCTTTCCTGCTTATGATAGTGAAATATACGGGAAATGGTTTAACCAGATTTTACACTAGCTATTATATGATGCGCATTATTCAAGTGCTCAGCGTTACAAGTGATCAATAACTTCCGATCACCTTGTTCAATAGCAAAAATGGCCAAGAGAATGCCATAGTTTTCATCTGTCACACACCATAAGATCACCACTTTTCTATCAAACCACACGTACAAATATTTGTGTATACACAGAATAAGCTTGAATGGACTTGTGAAATATGTTTGAGGGCAACCCTACGTTAAAAACAATGCGAGAAATAACAACCACTAATATCGATCGACTTCTGATAGAAGCTACCTTGCATACTTTGAACTTAGATTTTTGAGAACAAGGAAGAGACGGGCCACTTGGTATTTTGATGGCTGACTTTATTACAAACAGTGGCATTCGATGGTAAGGTTGGTTCCAATCCTCCAGAAGTGTGCATATCAATCAACACTCAACTGTCACGATTCGAGCATTGAAAACCACATAACCTCGCAGTATTTAAGCGCCGTTGACTAACAGGTGCACAAATCAGAAAACGGCGAGAGCTATAACATCACTTGTACATTCAAAGCACATTTCTTCACGATTTCAAGGCTAATCCGACTGTCCCGTGCTGATTAGTAAAAATGCACGAAACTGGTCGTGGGGTCTGTGAGAGCCCATCGCGCTGAGACTGGACCTTAACGTGGTGCGATGGTTTGTGCACCTCTATGACCCATTGAGCTATGCTGGGTGGTGCTCTCCGAGCACCTTCAGAGTCACTCATACCAGGAAGGTCAATGGATAGCGGTCAGACGAACACGGTCTCAACCTAACCCGCTGCCTTGTGGGTCAGGCTTTTTAGCCAAAGGCTTTGGTCGAGAACCCTAAT
>JACCGJ010012457.1:0-22032 GCA_013407085.1 Atriophallophorus winterbourni
TCCCATAACACACATCTGCGAGGTCACCAATTAAAACTTTACCAACAGCATAGCAGGTTGAACTGCCGCAAATATGCATTTTCCGTTCGCAATGTGCAACTGTGAAACAGTTTACCTACTCATGTGGTACAATCTGGAACTGTTGAAGTTTTCAAAAAATCACTAGATATCCACATGGAAATGTATGTTTTTTGTGTTTGACAATAATCTAACAATATTTTGATATTTTTACCATCCGACCCGATGTACATTTTTGTGGGTCTTGTTAAGCATAGCTTTTTACCTGCATATAATCTATGAATAATCTATGAATAATCCTATAAAAAAAATATCGCAGGCCATGATACATACGCTATGCGTGATGTATTCATTGTATGCAGCCACGGAGCACTTGCACATGCATGTTAGCATCCGGCGATAATGGACTAAGGAGCATACACCTACATGCGTGATGCATCCTTTGAGACCCATGATCATCACAAACACGTGAATACGTGTTGGTGCAAGTCCAACTGGATAATGGTTGCGCGGCGCAGGCCAGGACAACCTGACACCTGCATTATGCGCCGGTGCGAATGGCTGAAATAAATAAATAAATAAATAAATTTTATTCTTGGAAATCCAAGGCATATTAAACATGATCAATAATTTCCAAAAGGTTTGTACAATCAGATTATAGGATGTACATTTGCAAAACTAATTTGTTCAAGGTCATTTGTTTCAGCGGAATTTAACGTCCAATAAATATAGAGGTAACGGTATTTAAAATTGTTTCCAGGTAATCGATACGTGATCTGATATATTACGAAAACACAGCTATTGCAAGGAAAAGTCTAGAATGTTTCCGGCAATACTGATGATCAATGGATAAGGTCCATCAAAGATGCGCGAAGAATCTCTATTGTTGATGTTCCAAACTTTTTCATTTTGATTGTTGTAAATAGATTGATCTTTCTTGACCATGAGCCGTTTTCTTGTCCGCTAGGCGAAGGTGGTTTATTCCACTAGTTTGAGGTCTGGGGGCCAGTTTCATTTTGGTGACGTAACAAAGGTGCCTCCTATGCTTTGCTCATGCAACTTAAATTACTTTGGCAACATTTGACAATATAGACGGCTCGTGCATGCAAATTTGAAAAGGTTCCCATAGAGCAATGACTTCCGTTGTGGAATATTAGGCAGCTACGGCCCATAGCGCATGTGCTATTGACATGCAAATTGCTTATAGATTGTTTGGGCTTATTGTCTCCGGAAACTAAGCCAGCAGCACATAACAATTGCTTATGAGGTACAAGTCTTGTGTGGTTATGCCCATGCTTTGATGATTAACGTGCTGTTTCTACTTTCTCGCTGGTAAAAATTACATTGTGGTCATCTATTTTTGTGAATTTCAACTACTAATGAGTACCGTATTTGCCGGTGTATAAGTCGACCTTTTTCGATCAAAAATCGACCTAAAAAAATCGACCTCAACTTATACACCGAGTCATGAAATTCAACTTCTTATTCATCCCTTCAAATATGATGGTAATTACTACACTCTTCACAAAAAGTAATTAGAAGGACACATTATGCGTTATCGTACATGGAAGTCGATCCAGACATCCATACTTCCGGAATTTTCTCACCCAGAGGCCGACAAACGCCCTTGTCACTGCAAGAAAGTCAGTAATAGCGTTTCGGCTCAGGCCAACAACTTCTCACATCCCGATGGCTCGGTAGCCAAGGCCGTTTCTCATGCATCTCATTGTGCGTGGGTGTGCGTCCGTCAAGCTCATCAAACAGCGACAATCTGAATCACTATAAAACGCTCGTCGCATTGACACGCAGCCTTAGCAACAATTTCAAATATTTTCCACAGACAGACAAGCGCAGTCATCAAATTCCAACAGATAACTACGTAAACATTCAATCATTATACTTACCCATGTCTAAACGAATGAAATACTCTGCGAAGTTCAAACAGCAAGTTGTAAACTTTGCCGAAGAAACTAACAACTGTGCTGCCTCAAGAAAGTTTGGCGTAAATGAGAAACTCGTAAGAGATTGGAAGCGCAATACTACACAGCTAGCAGTGATGCCAAGAAAAAATGTGCTAATAGAGGAAAAAGCTGCCAGTGGCCAGCACTTGAACAAGAACTTGCATGCTGGGTCGAGGAGCAACGAAAGTGTGGATTCGTCGTCACAAGAAATATAATTCGTCTGCGAGGTTTGGCTTGTGCCAAACAAAGCAAGATTACCGATTTCAAAGGAACTATAAGTTGGTGTTCACGATTTTTAAAGAGAAATGACCTTGTGCTACGACAAAGAACTAAACTTGGTCAGAAACTGCCTGAAGATTTAGAGGAAAAGATAACTCTCTTTCAATCCGTCGTAATCAAAATGAGAAAAAAAGAACAATATGACTTATCGCAAATTGGAAATATGGACGAAACACCGGTATGGTTTGATATGCCTACATCGAAAACTGTATCTGCCAAAGGTGAAAAAACTGTTCTCGTGAAAACAACAGGCCACGAAAAGTCTAGATTCACTGTTGTTCTTTCCTGCTTAGCTGACGGTACAAAGCTGAAACCGATGGTCGTTTTTAAGAGAAAAACTCTACCGAAAGGACAGTTCTCTTCTGGTGTAGTAATTCACAATCATCCAAAAGGATGGATGGATGAGGTGGGAATCAAGATCTGGATAGAAAAAGTATGGAACTCTCGACCTGGAGGAATGCTGAAGAAGAAAAGTCTTCTCGTATGGGATTCTTTCAAACCCCATCTAATGGACTCCGTCAAAAGAAAACTTAAATGCAACAACACTGATGTCGCCGTTATTCCTGGTGGACTAACAAGTGTTTTGCAGCCACTTGATGTTTCTTTGAACAAGCCGTTCAAAGACAGATTACGAGGAAATTGGAGTAATTGGATGATAGAAGGCGAGAAGCAGTTTACTAAAGGGGGAGCCATGAAAGCACATCGTCAGAAATAATAACAGAATGGATTAAACAATCGTGGGATGATATTTCGCTGTCTACTGTGGAACGCTCCTTTAAGAAATGCTGCATTTCCAACGCTCTCGATGGGACCGAAGACGACCTTATCTGGGAAGAGCAGGAGGAAACTGAGGATAGAGAAGACCAAGAAGATGCCCTTTATGACGACAGACTAAACGAAAATGAATGGAACGAGCTTCTTGGATACGGTGAAGATGGGGACGGTGACGACGATGAAGATGGTGACGATGAAGACGGATTTTGAACTCTATGTAAGCACTTTATAATTCTAATTTACGGTATTGTTTCTTAGCAAAAAATAAACCGCTTTCTAAGAGTGTTCATTGTTGTTAGTCTCTCTCGGCGCGTAATATCACAGAGTTAAAAAGTTAATAGTATTAAAATGGCGTATAAATCGCTCGCTACACACTCGCGAATTTGAACACATTTAGTCAATAAATTTCGCATATTTCTGGTTGAATTTTAAAGTTTAAGATAAAGAAACAATTGTGTAAGGTTCGAAGTAGTTTGAAATTCTTCTTTTCCCTTAAACATTCCTTCTATTTTGAACTTAGTTACAAAACTTGAATTTTGTTAAATAGATTTTGCTTGTGTTTTATTTTCCTACAGTATTTTGATATAAAACATTTCTTTTTGTAATTATTTTATTGGAAATCTTCTGTTCACATATTTGGTGAAGCTTTTGTTTTAATTCATTGTTGAGGCCATTGTCGGTCATTGTTGTTAATTTGATTGCCATTTTGGGCACTTGAAATTGGCTTGTATTTTGACACCACTTTTGGGTGTTTTGTCTTTGATAGACATTTTGGACGGCAATTTTGGTAATTCCTTTCATTCTATTTATATCTCAGGTCGTCATTGAACTTGTTTGCATTGATATAATTGATTCTGGAGTATTTTGACTCCACTGTTTGCTGTACGTTCCTATACAGTTGAGTACCGTATAACATCCGAATTTGTGGTTTTGAATTTGTCGAACTAAGAAACGGGTGGAATACGCGTTACTCACGTCACAGACGTTACAGTACTCAACTTGGTGCGTCGAAGTCGACAGTACTCAACTTGGTGCGTCGAAGCATTACAATTTTTGGAAGTACTCAATTTGGTTCGTTGAAGCAGTACTCATCTTGGAATTCGATTTGTATCGTATTTGTCTCAGTTGGAGAAAATACAGTACTGAACTTGAAATTTGATTCTTCTCGAACTTGGCGAGAAGTGCAGTTGAAGATCCGCGAATCGATTCAGTTTACAATATCGGTGACGTCCCTTTTTATTTGTTTCCTTTTTTCCTTTTGAATCCTTTTGTATGAAATGCCTGAACATTTAGCAAGTTTAGTGCGTGGTTCGGTTAAGTCCCTAAAAGAAAGTCACAATAGTGCGGACGATTTTGAATCTTCATCTTTTGGTAGACATGATCTCGACTGTAGCTGTGCACCTTCTAAACGGGCACTTGAATTGGAGCAAGATTTAGCGATTGCTAATGCTACAATCTTGAAATTAACTCATGGTACCTGTCATAAACGAGCTTCAGACCTAGCTTGTACTGTGGCCCACTCAGTATTAGATGAGTTATTTGGAGAGGTCCGACGATTGATTGGCCAGTCAGAAGGCTTCGCTGTTCTTGCTACGTCAATGCATAAATGTCAGGTTGCCCTCACTCTATTGGAGTGCCAGGCGGTTTTGAATGCAAGTGACACTTTAGAGTATATTGTGCATATATTACCGGCTGTGTTCCAGCAACAGTGGACTGATCTGAAGAATGCTGTATACTGCGAGGGATTAGAAATTACTTTTCAGCAACTCACAGACTTTGTGACACGTCGAGCTCTTATTGATTGGAGTCGATTTGGTCAGTTGTGTAAATGTTGCCAAAAGGATTCCATAGCAAGGCATGTTAGCATCGTTGATTGCCAAGAAACGGTTTCTATTGATGTAAATTTGATGGGTCTTGACGTTTGTGCTGTCGGTTGTTCTCGGGAAGCTGAGTTAACTGACACTGAATTAGCTCAGTCGGATTTTGTGACTGAATTTCCCGACACTAATTCAGATACGAGTGAGAGCAAGCCTGGCACACCTGACACCTATTCAGCTCCAATGAATAGTAAGCCTGGTTCACATGACACTGAGTCAGCCGAAAGGGTGGGCGACAGATGGTAGCCATGACGATCCATATGATTGGAGAAAGTGTTCCGTTGTGTACCTGATGTGTTTATTTGTGTTTCGATCTCATGATACACTATAATAATTTGCACATTAGATTTGTTTAATTGGCGCGAGATGTCGCTGTTTGAGGATGAAATACACAAGGCTCGTTTGGGCGGGGTTGCATGCATAAGCTACTTGTAGGGGATGGTGGCAGAACCGGAGGACGTGGTGGGTCTTAGTCTGGCAAACTATTTCCCTATAAAAAGCCACATGTGTCCAATGATGGCAATGCGACGTGGCGTGTGTGACTCGCCACTAAATAAAGTCATTTGCTGCACGGAATTCGTTATGGTATTCGTTGAACAATCGTTGTACAGTTAAGCCCTAGAAAGAATTTGGTCGGAGGTGTAAGGTTCAAAGTAGTTTGAAATTCTTCCTTTCCCTTCAACATTCTTTTATTTTGAACTTAGTTACAAAACTTGAATTTTGTTAAATAGATTTTGCTTGTGTTTTATTTTCCTACAGTATTTTGATATAAAACATTTCTTTTTGTAATTATTTTATTGGAAATCTTCTGTTCACATATTTGGTGAAGCTTTTGTTTTAATTCATTGTTGAAGCCATTGTCGGTCATTGTTGTTAAATTTGATTGCCATTTTGGGCACTTGAAATTGGCTTGTATTTTGACACCACTTTTGGGTGTTTTGTCTTTGATAGACATTTTGGACGGCAATTTTGGTAATTCCTTTCATTCTATTTATATCTCAGGTCGTCATTGAACTTGTTTGCATTGATATAATTGATTCTGGAGTATTTTGACTCCACTGTTTGCTGTACGTTCCTATACAGTTGAGGTTTGTATAATTATTGTTGTAATTGTTACTAATTACAGTACCGTATAAGATCCGAATTGTGGTTTTGAATTTGTCGAACTAAGAAACGGGTGGAATACGCGTTACTCACGTCACAGACGTTACAAATTGAGCTCGACTTATACAAAGGATATATAATAAAATCGAAAATTTCCGTCGAATTTTAGGGGGTCGACTTATACAACGAGTCGACTTATACACCGGCAAATACGGTAATTAACAATTTTGTACATAGTCTCATTGTAGCATTTTAGAATTGGCAAAAATATACGGTAGATAGGAAAGTTTGTCTACTTATTCGGAGTATAGCGAACTATGGAGATGTGTTTATAAATATGTTTTGAAGCTGAGTGGCTTCCAGGGGCAGTGTAAATGTGATTTTCACATTTAATTTCGGTAAATTTTGGCCTGCCTGGATTCCATTTTGTTTGTGCTTCTATCGAATTGTACACATTTATTTTTTGTTCCTAACATTTACTTTCCTGAAAGATTCCTCAATTCGTACTCCCTCTTCTTATTTTGGTTTATTTTTTCACGACATTTTTGCTGGTTCGCAATTTACTTGATTGGACTTGCGCCATATTTCGCGCCCATAGACGCTCTTAATTGTTATTGAAATTATTCCCGGATCTTCAGTGTTGAGGTATTTTGTATATTATTGTATATTTGTTTTAGTACCGCATTTTTATAGAGCAATTGTTTGCAAATATATTGGTTTTGCATTGATTGGACAATTCTGCGCGTATCCCTAACCGGGTTTGAATCGAATATAGAAAGCAATTCCGAGCCATTTGGATACCGTCCCTAAAACTACTCTATTGTACTTTACAGGAAATTAGTCGAATTCTCATTGAAATATTACCATCATATGGATATTGTTAAGGTCGTTGCTTTGCGTACCACTTATCAACCGATATAAGGCTCGCTGAATCTGATCTTACCGTCTCCACCTGCTGACTGCAAACAAAAGGAAAAAGGCTTTACAGTGTATCCAGTACAATCAATAGAAATGATGCATTTACCCGGATTTAATTTCACGATAAGATTCTTTTATTTGTCCCGCAAGATTATCGTTGAATTCTATCCAAATACAGTAGTATACAAAATGATTCATCTACAGTTATAATATAACACATTCCGTTATTACGCAATATGCGTCACCGTGGTCATACAACGTTATCCACTTTCATGAAAATAGTTTACTTTTCCTACAAGATCAATGTGCGTTGATTTGTTGTTGCTCCTTCGTTTGATTTATATATGACCTTAAATAAAAGTACCGACTACGGTATACTACCAGCCGAGAGGCTAAGCTTGTTGCAAACCATTGAGCGAACACACTGGCTGACAGAAAGTTGTTATTCTGAATGAAACCTGATCTAAATAGACCGTCAACTTGATACGTAAAATACAGACCAGGGTATACTAACGGCTCGGTCAGAACACACGGTAAGACTAAACGTGTTGCCAACTATTGGGGTCAACATGGGAATGTTCCTAAGCGAACACACTGGCCGAGAGAATGTTGTTACTCTGACTGTTACCTGATCCAAACAGACCGTAAACTTGATACGTGGAGGTCAACTTGGAAATGTTCCGTAGTGGACAAACTGGTCGAGAAAAGTTGAATTTGTTTTTCGGAATGAAACTTGCTCTAAGCAGACCGTCAACGTGATACATAAAATGAATATTTTGCAACATTAAAAATATATACGGATAACAGATGCATCACTGTTTTCAGATGTCTCAAAAGATTACCATCTATTCATATAGCTTCAAGTTCCTCAGTAAGGCAAACTTTTTTAAGGTCATTAAATGAAATCAATGATTCAACACTTCCTATATCAAGTATAAATTCTCTCTCAAATAATCGTTTAGTTGTATTGAAGCGAGCACGTTCAGCAATTCAGAAATTTTTCGGAGTGACATAAGCTAATGAAATTAATTCCAATTCATTGAGCATAACCACCTTCTACTGCTGAAGTAAGAAAATGCACAGCAATAATTGAATCAAACATTTCACCCTTAGTAAGACACCAAAGTTCAAAACGTTACAGATAATCTCCGATTTCTCTGGGGGTTCCATGAATATTGAGAGATCCGAAATTTTGAGGAGACGACATAGCTGATCGCGATGCCAATTGTAATGAATTGTATTGAATTGAATTGAATGAAACAACCAACCCGAGAATAGAAGTGAGAATAAACCACACGCATTATTCGAATTACACGGTATGTATGTTGTATAGACAGTGAACGTACTATCGAATAATCTGTTCAAGTGGACGTCTGAACATGAAAAGACACTTCGAGATATTTTATCCATATTGTAATTCAGTGCTGTACTTAAGCCGTTTACAACAAATTTGCGTTCTGTTTAAATCATGGATGCTTCTTCTTACGGAATTGGTGCTGGTTCAGAGCAAAATAGCCATCCGGTATTGTGTATTTAACGTCGACTAAGTAAAGCAGAACAAAGTTATGCTCATACTAATCGAGAAGCGCTTGCTGTTCACTGGTCTGTCATGCACCTACTCAAATATATATTTGGTCATGAATTCACTATAGTATCTGATCATGAAGCACTGGATTTCATTTACAATCCGACATCTTCATTAGCAAAATCTACTGCAGCAATGTTTCAGCGATGGAGCATGGCAATTGGTGAATATAATTACACCATTAAACATCGCAGTGCAAAACAAATTCCGCATGTAGATTACTTATACCGCAATGCTTTGACATATGAAAAGACTGACAGTACAGACTGCTTGTTGGTTTCACCGCTGTGTATATCTCGTTCAGATTTACGATTTGAGACAAAGAAATATTCTGGTCCGATAATGGCTGCAGTTAAACGAGGTTGGTCAGCCACATCCAAGAAAAAATATTCAGCTTACTTTCAGCGTTGCTATGAATATTGTGTGACACCTGAAGGTCTTCTGTGTGTAAATGATCGTATTGTTATTCCTCCCTTACGTCGCAAACAAATACTTGATAATTTGCATTCGAGACACTTAGGTATTGAAAAATGAAATCGTTGGCCAGACAATTAGGCTGGTGGCCTGAGATTGATAGTGATATCCGCAGAACTGCTTCTTCATGCCATTCCTGTAAGCACAAATTATTCTGTCAGCCATCAAAATGGACTCCATAGCCATTAGCTTGTGGAGCCTGGCAACGTATTCATATGGATTACTGCGGACCATTTCTAAAGATATACTATGCCCTTTTGATTATCGATTCGTATTCGAAATGGCCAGAAGTTTTCCTGACAACTAAACCCAATTCTGATTTCACAATTCTTGCATTACGAAAGGTTTTCAGCCGCAAAGGTGTGCCTATAGCTGTTGTGAGTGATAATGGAAGCCATTTCTCTGCTTCATGTGTTACTCACTGGCTACATTTACTTCACATTTTTTACTGCACCCAGACATCCACAGTCGAATGGATTAGCCAAAAACTTTGTAGCTACGCTAAAACGTGGCATTTCCTCTTGTTCTCCAACAACGTTTAATGAACTTGATCGTTGTATTGACAATTAATTGCTTTTATATCGTAATAGTAAACATTCAACTACTGAAAATACACCATCCATGTTATCGAAGTCTCGATCCTTGAGATCAAATCTGCTGGAACTGGGATCGGCTGAAGTATCATACTATCATGGAAATGAGTACAGTCCAAGTACCGGTATTGTATTAAACAAGATCGGGAGCAATACGGTGAAAATACTAGACCCGGAAGACGGAACTGTGCACAATCGTCATGCAGATCAAATCAGCTACCAAGATTCAGGTCAGTTGCGTTCTTATACTGGTTGCGTTAGCAATAATAACACAACACCTACAGATTCTTCCGAGAATACTGAATCAAGTGAACCTGTCAGACGATCGGGAAGGCTGAGGAACAAACCTATTCTAAATTACAAAAATCCGAGGACGATTAGGTGTTGCGGTGGATGTGATGATTGTTCAAATAACAATCGATATTATTTATCAATAATAATCAATAACTCTGTTATTCAAATTCTCGTTGTTAGAGTTACATTAATTAATACACACTGTGTGATTCGAGTGAGCGTGGTTAATTCTCATTTCTTGGATTGGTTATTTAAATTTAATTCATTACAAATTCTCTAGTTACGAGCATTTATAGCCTCAAATCTGTCGTGAATTATAATAGAACCTACTTCACTGGTTCACCTGCTAATCAGTGGCTACATCCACTAGGTTACCAGAATATATTTAGTGCACCCAGACATGGATTAGCCGAAACATTGATAGGTACGTTAAAACGTGCAATTCTCTATTGTTCACACAAATACATTTATTGAAGTTCTTGGTATATTTACAATTTTTTGCGTCAATTTGATAATAGTTATTCATAATTCGGATCTAGTTAACTGTCAATAAAAGTTTACATTATAAAAAACGATCGTGTCACAGGAATATCATATGCGTTGTTGTGATTTGTCTAACAGGATTTAACTATTATTTCAATGCGCTCAATAATTGTATTACTTATCAACGGCTGTTAGCTCTGTATTCTCGTTTTTAATCTTATATATCATGATATTTCACAGATAGATTAACTATAACATATTGCGTTATTAGACCGTACAACAAAATCGATACTCATGCATATAAATTACTAGTCCTGCCATTGCAACGGGCGTTGCTGTAGACAAAAAAATTCTAGTTTACCTTTCTTAGCTATCAAACCTGTTTACTTTTGATTTGTAAGTAATCGCACCCAATAAATTTGTTTTTGCTAATACAGTGGAACCCACCTATAACGAACTCGCTTACAGCGAATTCCCACTCTGAACGAACACACCATGATTTCCCAAATAAATTCCTATTCAAAACATTCGTACAACGAATCTGTTCGTTATGAATCACGCCTATTACGAACACTGTACACTTTCCCGACAGCTATGTTTGTCAAATAAAGTTTATGCATACAACGAACTCGCTTTGTCTTGCCTTCAACACACAACGCTCCGTCAAGAGTGGCCTGCAGTGCGTTGAGAATAGAACTGACACACACAGCTTGGCGAGACACAGGCAGCCTGGCCTACAGTGTGCTAACTGACTCGCACGCACGCACAAGAATATCACGTGAATTGTCTGTGATTGCTAATCACAGACTCATGACAAATTGCAATTATTCAGTCAGACACTTCATTCCCTGCTTACAGTTACACGATGGCTGACAGACAACGAAAACGAGAGCAGTTTAGCCTGGAGATAAAAAGAAAATATTAGCTGAAGTGGAGAATGGCCAAATGACAAAGTCAGAAATTGCTTAAAAATTTGGCATAGCAGAATCAACGCTGTCCACCTTCCTGCAGCAGGAGAAGCAACTTTCTGAAACAACATTCATGCCGGAAAGAAATCGACAGCGAGCTGGCCTGACTGACAAGCACGATTAGCTGGATGAAGCCGTACTGACCAGACAATAACGAATGTCACTTTTTGGAGCGGAGCGAAGTTGTAAGCGAATTTTAGAATTGCCCTAACTGCACTTGGCAATGGCGAATAGTAACAAAGCGAATATCCAAAGTGCAGTTCGCTTCGCTTTAAATCCCAAAGCGAAGTATTTGTTATTGTCTGGCACTGACATGGTTCAAGCAGGTACGGTAATAAATTTTTACACTTTAATTGCATTATATGGAATAAATTTATTGCCTTCCATATCCTTAACAGAAAAATTAATATAGCAAATAAAACCGAAACGAAAGAAAATTATTCTTGCAAACACTAAATAGGCCTACCTTGCGTTGTTGTTGCAGGCTCGTGCCCAGAACGCTTCCATCAGCAAACCGTTCTTACTAATAAAGTCACTGCAGCTTGCGACTGAACTGGAAATGGACAACTTCAGTCCAACGAACAGATGGCTTGATCGCTTCAAGAGGCGAAAATGGATAGTCTACAAGGCCATCGTCGGTGAAAATGCCAGTGTCAACACTCATCTGACAGAAGACTGGATCCAAACGAAGCTCCCGGAAATTCTGTCCACCTACGAACCGCAAGACATTTACAATTGCGACGAGACGGAATTGTTGTACGGATGCTTGCCGAACAAGAAACTATCCCTGAAAGGCGAGCGATGCAGCGGAGGCAAACAGTCCAAAGAAAGACTTACAGTCATGATCTGTGCCAACATGACTGGCACTGATAAAGTGCCGCTACTCGTGATTAAGAAGTTTGAGCGACCACGGTGTTTCAGTGGTATCAAAACTCTGCCATGCTTCCACAAAGCTAACAAAAAAGCGTGGATGACATCGCAGCTTTTCGAGGAGTATGTTCGAAAGTTTGATCATCGCATTACAATGGAAAAAAGAAAGGTTGTACTCCTGATAGACAATGCCCCTGCACATGGTAAGATCACAGGACTGAAATCGGTGAAGATTTGTTGTCTTCCTCGCAACACCACTTCAGTTCTCCAGCCATGTGATCGAAGGATCATTCAGAACTTCAAGGTGAACTACCGACAGGCTGTGAATCACCGATACCTACTCCACATTGCCGAAGAAAAAACGACGAATTTAGGCTCAACGTGCTAGATGCCATGTTCATCGCCAGAACCGCCTGGAGAATCGTGCCGGAGGACACAATGGCGAATTGTTTCCGACACACTTCCACATCAGTCTTGGATACTTTCACGCCAGTGCTCGAAAATTCAGAAGGATGGCTCTCTGATGTTCATTTCGGAGAGTACTTGAATTTCGACAATGACATTCAAACCTCTGGTGATTTGCGTTTCGCATTTGAGTTTCGATCAAACTGTGTCAGAAATTGTCCAAGATATGATGCAGTCTCAGGTTGGTACAACTGATGGAACAGCCGCAGTGCGACTGTCGGACAAAGACAGTGACACAGAAGTCGTAGCTCCTTCTGTGAAAAATACCAGGAGTGCTCTTGATCTCTGCAGGAGATTTTTTAGGATAGAAGGAAAAGACGTCAAAAGAGAACTTGAATTTTTGAAGAAAGAGATCGAGGCAGTGGCGAAGTCAAAACTTAAACGAAAGAGTATCGCCAGCTACTTCAGGAAAACGTAAGATGTCTGACAATGCTTAAAATGGCCCCATACTCAGCAAATCGTGGTCATCACTTGAAATTGGTCCATCTGCACAGTAGATTGGACTGCCGCAGACACTTTTTTGCCGTCCGGACTCTTCGTGCTTGGAACGCACTACCCCGTTCGGTTATTTCTGCCCCATCCCTAATTATTTTGAAAAAACGCCTTGACCTCCATTTTTATCACACGATACACAATTCTTGATTAATGGCTTTTTAAATCAGAAGTCCTGCATTACCTGTCAGCTGGAATATTTGGACGATATAACCGCCTCCATAAATAATGGATTAGCTGTACTGACAGTTTTCTTAGACATTACCAAAGCATTTGATAAGGTTCCTCATTCTCTTCTTCTTCGAAAATTATTATCACTTGGTATTTCCGCACCCCTATTTAATTGGTTCTGTTCATATCTTTCTGATCGTACCTTCTCCGTTTCCGTTAATGGCATATCCTCTGAAAAACAACCCATACCAATTGGAGTCATTCAGGGTAGCGTACTAGGTCCTCTCCTTTTCCTTATATATATTAATGATGTGCAAGATTTTGTAAAAAAACTCGAAGCTTTTTATCTTTGCGGATGATATTAAACTTTTTTAGCTTTTCCAGCCATAGAGGTATCACATGCTGTAGACTCTCTCAACGATGATCTTTCAACCCTTTCGAGTTGGGGCTCACAATTGGGGTTAGAATTCTCAGCTCTGAAGACGCAATTCATGGGTATACGCTGCTCAATACCCCCTGCATGTCTCGTCACGTTGCTACACATCTTCATCGTAACCGTGCGTATTATAATCATTTTTACCATATGACAATATCCTTAACCGTTATCTGCTTATATTTAACCCATTTATGTATGAAAATATGGTTTATCATAATGTATTTATTGAAAAAACAAAAAAAGAAAAAAACGCCAAAAATGCAAAAATACTGTTTTTTGTGATCTTTTTTATTTTTCATAATGGTTTTACTATTTCTCTTTGATAACCTCTCACCATGATGGTGGGGAGAATATCTTTAATTGTGTTCCAGTGTCTCCGACACCCAAACCAACTCCGATACTGGCTCTTGCACCTTCCGAATAAGACTGATTCTTCTATATGAACCGAAAGCCCTACTGGCGAACAGTTTTGGTTTCCCTTATTCGACAATTCTTCAACTTTCCTGGATCGTACAACCGGCCCGAACCTCATGCAATTTAAACCACAATCTCTCCGCATTCCCACCATTTCTAATGTTTTTTTCAATTTATCTTCGGTTTTTCATTTACTTTTCTTCAATCACATCCACCAACATTCGAAGAAGTCAATTTATATATTTATAAAAGAACTTTCTTTATTTCATAAATTTATTTTTACCGTGACAATTAAATCTTCATGTGCACCATTTCTTTTATAATTGTTATCTTTTCTTTTCTTTTTTTCAATCCATGCTCCAGAATCTATCACATCATCTCCATTTGCTCAATTTGATGCAATCTAGATGAATCTTTATTACTGTGTGACATTGCGCGAAAAAATTAACTTTCTTACCCTTGTAAATTTACCATCCTTCATTAAACGGAAAAATATTCAAAAAATTCCGCTTGATAAGGTCATTTTTACAATCTATTTATTTTGTACACATTGATAACCTGATCATGTTTTGCATGCCTTGTTTTACGAAGAATATAGTATTATTATTATTATCATGCTTTTTTCACGCTTATATTTTTGTGATATTGCACCAAATCTTTCCCTCTTTTCACAGCGTTTCCCGTCCCGACAAATATGGATCACATTTCCCTTCGACCACTTTGCTGAACTGCTGAAACTTCTTCAGAACCAATGTGCCAACTATCCTGTGGTTATTCCGTTAAGCTTGTAGCTCTTTTCCACAATACACTATTGACTATTGGCGAAGCTGTACAACACTGGACAGGATTTCTCCAACTGAGGTTCTCCTGGACTATGTTGCTTATATAAATAGATGCGGCTTACAAGGGCTTGATCCCCTGTCGTCTATGAAGAAGTAGAATAATTGAACAGACCTTGAAAACGTGAAAATAATTTGTCTTCAGCAGTGTAATTTTATGACATTATCCGCATCTGGGCCAAGCTATTTCCAAAATACTCCCTCTAATTGCTATTCAAGATTAGATAATTCACCATTTTCAGTGTCTTCTGGTAAATTGAGTAAATGCTAGAGTTCTTTTTCTAATACACAAATCTTCTTTAGTTGACCTCTCACCGTACTGGTGAAGAGAAATTGCTTATTATTTTTGCTGCATCATTCACATAGAGGCGCTTCCTAAATACATCTTCTTTTTGATAGACGACAGGGGGGCAAGCCCTTGTAAGCCGCATCTCCTTATATCAATCTAGATAATCACTTAGCGACGCAATGGTAGACCATATCCAACACACAATGAGAAACAAAAGTTTATGCATTGGTGGTTGCTTCACTACAGCTTTCCAGCGGAAGAAATACTAGACGCTGGATTGGCTAATTAGCCACTTACTGTCCTGTGCTAAGTGAACTGAACTAAACTGACCTTGAAAATCTGAAATTAATTTGTCTGAGCAATGTAATTTTATGGCAGCATACCGGTTCTGTTTTATATTAAATAAATAAATGTTAAATTTTGTGTTGTCTTAGAACTTTATTTAACAAGACATTTAAATTTTAGGTTGAATCATTATGATATTGAATATATCCATAGTATTATTTCCAACTTCTCAACCTGAACCGGTTGAGAACACAAACCAAGGAAAGAAATGTGTTAATCCGTGACCTGCTGTTTTCCGACGATGCAGGCATTATTGCCCACTCCCAAGAGAACCTTAAGTTGCTAATGGACTGTTTTTCGTCACCGCAGGTTTGCAGCCCTCAACTCGACCTATAATTAAAGCCACAAAATAGTTGTCTTCAAATCAAATTCACCCATACTACGTGGTGGACCGCGCATCAATAGGAAGCATACGGTAGGTCGAAATTTTGATGGGAATAATTCATCTTTTGGTTTATGTAATTATCACCCCGTACATAGACGGTTCCCGGTTATATCTCTCCCACTCAATCCACTTATCACCCGCAAAGTCCTTTTTACCCCAAACAGCCCTATTACTATCCTCCTTCAAGACCCTACACTTCTTCGCTTCAATGCGTTCCAGGTATCCTAGATCAGCGCCCCCTCATGAATGGAAACCAGTTGAGTGCTTACATAAACTTATTTCAGAACTTGTATGGCCCAATGGAAAATTTTCCCCTCCTTTGTCAAAACCCTTACCCATATTAGCACCATCCATTTCAAAGAACTGGTGTAAATCGTTTATGAAATATCCTAAAATTCGCCTTCGCTTATTTAATGCTTGGTCAATCATTTCTAATCTCCCTACCCTTCAAAATTTCTTGATCGCAAACCCACACGAAATAGTTCTTATAACAGAAACGTGGACAACTAATGACGTTCCCGACGTTTCACTTGAACTAGCCAACTAGGGACCGCAACCACACTCGTGGTGGTGGTATTCTCATTTATGTTACTACAGATTTTCCAGCGGAAATTGTGATGATTGTTGGAATAATAATCAATAATGCTGTTATTCAAATTCTCGTTGTTAAAGTTACATTAATCAATACATACCGCATGATTCGAGCGAGCGTGGTTCATTCTCACCTCTATTCTTGGGTTAACTCCGCCAAGGACGGTCCCAAGCCCGTCTGAGAAAGGAGGAGGGTTGGGCTTAGGGCTAGCAACCCTATCCCGTAAAACCTACATTGCTACGGAAACGATGACAACAGATCCGTGGTTCGGTCATGTCTGCAGGATGGATCCCAGTTCGCATACGAAGGTAGCCATGCACTGGCATCCGCAAGGTGAACGAAAAAGGGGACGGCCCAAGGAAACTTGGCGCAGAACTTTGGAACGCGAACTACATGCACAAAGATTCACGGTGCAGACGGCAACGGAAGCAGCGACAGACCGGAACCACTGGCGTGAAGTTGTCTTCGCCTCATGTGCCACCCGGCACGAAGAGGACTGAAACTGAACTGAAAACTATTCTTGGGTTGGTTGTTTATTTCAATTCAATACAATTCAATTCGTTACAGAAATAGATAGTTCCCGTATATTGGATGATCCAGACGACACAATTTGAATCTCCTTACCTTCTCTTGATGCCCTCATAGGGTGTATTTACTATTCGCCATTCATATCCACACTCACTATTGATAAGCTTATATATGTTTTTACTAAGCGTCCATTGCAGCCTTCAGTAATAAGATTATTGCTGGAGATTTCAACATGACATACAACTGCTTGAATTACCCGTATTCTTCAAATACATTTTCTTCCTTCTCCAAAACGATTAATCTTTTAGGTTTCACACAATTTGTGAAGAAGCCTATGAGACTGTCCAGCGTTTAAGATTTGATTTTTACTTTAGGCACTGATCTTACCAACCATGAAATCTTAGCTTGACTACCCGGTTGCGACCATCATATGATAACTTGCGTTTCGCGTCTTTCGCAAAAACAAGCACATATACGCAAAGATGAGAAAGTTTATATCAACTGAACTAAGTTTTAGAATAATCTTAGAACCTACAACTGGACAGAATTCTTTCTTTTCACAAACTTTAAGCGTATCCCCTCGATTTTTCATGATAACATCTAAGCATGCCTTCGAAGTTCGTCCACCTCTCATATTAGGAAGCGTAAGCGTGACCCAATAAACCTTCTGGAGAAAAAGATTGCTCGACTTTCTGCTAAAATTGGAAAGAAAGTGAAATTACAGGTTGCTACAGAACTCTACCCTAGAGCGTGAGTCAACCGATGAACGCTCGATACACCGTCTATGGTATGTATTCAACCAGTCTTGCGGGGAACCTCACTCTACGGCCGGCACGTGTTTGACGAGATGAAGGGGTAAACAGGATAGGTGAGGGTTGCTTGGATGTAACATCATTGTTATTCATAGGTTGTGTAGGTGGGGTCGCAGGGGTAGCTTCTTGTGACGGTTTTTCCTCGATGTATGCAGGTTTTGAGCGATCTATGCTGACTGTGAATTCAACGCCGTTGCGTAAGAAAACGAAATATTTGGGTTTGCGGTCGATTACTACTTTAAACAATGGTTCTCTTCGTACGAGGTTTGTGATGCTTTCTGATAGCCATCAACTCGAACTCAGACATAGGGGCACTTCTGAGGTCGTTGTGGATGAATGAAGGGCGATCATGACTCGGTCGTACTGTTTGATCGCCTGAATTGTTTCCTTCCTGAGTCCTCGACAGTAGATACGAGTCGATTTTCACCAGAGTGCGGGTATCCAGTATCAGCTCGCAGGGCCGCCAGTGTTGTATACCAAATACACAAATTCTGGAGGGGCAACACCGATGTCCTTCTTTTAGCGTGTTTCTAATACCGAGAAGTATGAAGAAGACATTCCAGACACTCTATTCCAGAAACACGGTCAATAGCAGCTTTCAATTGACGATGAAAAACGTGTTGACTAAACGTTGGCTGAGGATGATATGCAGTTGGTACGACATGATCACAGTCCTAGGAAACGGTTTAGTTCAGGAACAAAGCGCTTGTGAATTGCGATCCTCTGTCAGTGGTATTAGTAGCGGGTACCACCAAAAATGGATATCCATAATGACGAATTTTCGTGCGATGGTATTCTGTGGAGGTGTGACGAACTGGAACACTATAGGCCAGCGAGTGATTCTATCAACGCATGTCAAGATATAGCTATAAGTTTTGGTAAACGGGTAAAAAGACCAACAATATCTAGGTGGATAATGCTTAAATCGAACCGTCGGTACGGTTTTTAATGTTCTGAAGGGGCACGATATGTCGATTAAATTTTGCTGCGTTGGCAATCTACACGTGTTTGGCCAATGACGGATTTTCACGTTGCAATATTTTTGCCAAATGAAATCGTTCCTGTTATGATTTTCAACATTTAACGAATACTCCGGAATTTGACAATCCGTGAAATGATCGAAGATCTTCCGCGATTTTGTTTGTGCGGAGGAAAGGTCCTCGGCTTGCGGTCGATATCTCACAGTGGATCTTGGCGTCGCAATCAAGCAGCGGCAAAAGGGCAAATTTTAGTGACTTATTTGCGACAATTTCGGAAAATTCAGAGTCGTTTTCCTGATTACTGGCTAGTTCTCTGGGATCGAGTACCGAGTTGCTTATCTGTTGGATAGTGCAACGCGATAAGGCATCAGCGACTATGTTGCGGTCACCATCGATATGTCTAATATCTGTAGTGAACTGCGCGTTGAAGTCAAGTTGACGAATTTCTCTTGGAGAGTTTCGGTCTTTCGGAGAACGGAACGCATAAACAATTGGCTTGTGATCAGTGAACACAGTAAAGGTGCGTCCCTCGAGTAAGTGACGGAAGTGTTAAATAGCTAGGTAAATGGCGAGAAGTTCGCGTCCAAAATTGCTATACCTATTCTGGGCTGGTTGTAACTTCCGTGAGAAAAAGGACAGTGATTGTATCTCTCCACTTACTTCTTGCTGCAGTACGGCCCCGACTGCGACTTGTGATGCGTCGGCTTTCAGGACCAAATGTGCGTTATCGTCGGTTTTTAAGTGACTCAGAGCGGAAGCGTTGCTCAAAAGTTCTTTAACCTCGACGAATGCGGATTCTGCAGCGGTTGTAATAGTCAACTTTTTGGGATTTCCTTTAAGCATGTCAGTTAGTGGTTGAAGTATTTTAGCGGCGTTGGGGATAAATCGTCCATAGTAGTTAACGACGTCTAGGAAACGGCGTAAGCTTTTGATTGATTGTGGCATTGGGTATTCGAGTATGGACCGTGTCTTTTCGGGCAGTAAGCTTATTCCATTACTGTCCAAAAACACATTTGTCGGGATTGATAGTAACGCCGTATTGGGCGAGGCGTTGGAAGACTTCACGGAGGTGTCGTACATGCTCCTCGTGTGATGAGCTAGCTACTAATACGTCGTCGATATACACGAAGACGAAATCAAGACCACGAAGAATCTGATCCATGAACCGTTGAAAAGACTGCGCTGCGTTGCGCAAACCGAAGGGCATGCGGAGGAATTCGAAAAGACCAAATGACGTAATTACAGCAGTGCTAACAATATCGTCGGGGGCCATTGAGATCTGGTGATATGCACGTACGAGATCCAGTTTAGAGAAAACTGATTTTCCGTGAAGGCTAAGTGAGAAATCATGTATGTGCGGAATAGGGTAGCGGTCGGGTTGGGTATTCAACGCACGGCAATCTCCGCAAGGTCTCCAATCGCCGTTCTTCTTGGCGACCATATATAACGGCGATGCCCACGGACTGGTTGACGGTCTAATTATGCCCAATGAAGCCATAAGTTCGAACTCGCATTTTGCAGATTTAAGTTTCTCTGGTGGCAGCCTTCGAGCTTTGGCAAAAACCGGAGGCCCTTTAGTAACGATGTGATGTTAAACATCGTGGGTGGGAGCCTCCGAGTATGGCGATACGCGTGTCAAGTTCGGGAATTCACGCAGGATGTCGCTGTATGTGGCACTGTTCGGCACGATTATGCGAGGAATGGGTGAGATAATGGAACATAGTTTACCGGACACGTTCATTGACGTAATATTGTCATGTAGCCGTCGGTGTCGGAGATCGACTACGAGACCGTATTTCGTCCAAAAATCGATACCGATGATAGGTTTCTGAACATCAGCTATCAAGGAAACGAAAGAGAATTCACGTCTAAATCCGAGATCGAGTTTCAAAAGCTTCTCACCGTAAGTCAAAATTTCCGATTCGTTAGCCGCCTGCAGTGTGATGCCTGATGGACGTAAGTCACGTTTTTCGCAGCTACGCGGTATAACGCTAACTCCGGCAATAGTGTCCACGAGAAGGTTAAGTTTATTCAACGCATCATATACATACAGGAGGCGACTGGTGGGTTTGCCAGGAGCAGCCGTCGCCATTACTGACTGGCAACCCGGTTTCCCGACTTTGTGGCTATGTGCGTTAGGGTGTTTACAACCTGGACGGCAGTTACTCGCGGCGTCTCCAAAACGGCGATGGTAATAGCAAAACCAGTTGGTATCGCGAGGGCGAGAGCGGCTTCTACTTCTGGAACGATGGCGGAGTATTGATCGGGAGTTTTTAGAACGTTCCATGTTACAGATTGTGAGCTGTAATGATGAGAGCTCTTTGGTCAACGTTGCTATGGAGGTTTCTAGCTCTGATATGTAACTCGCTTTGGCTGCCTGATTAATGTTTGTTCCACCTTAATTTTCGTGGATTTTGTCGGCGAGTTCAGCAAGAGTGTCTAGATCATTTTTATCGACAGATACTGCAAGGATAGCTTTAGCACTGGCTGATAAACAATTCAACCTGAGTTGTTGCAATACGAAATCATTTAGCTTTGAGTTACCCACGAGAGTACGCATGTGTCGTAGAAGTTGTGACGGAGTTCTATCCTCGAGCTCTACCCCGGCAAGCAATTGTTTTAACCTCGCCTCGTCAGAAGCCAAAATGCGTTTAAGAACAGCGGCTTTGAGTGTGTCGTAGGGCGAATTTACTGGCATCGGATAAAGAACGTCTAAAACTTCTTTCGCTATATAAGACGGCAGCGGAGATTGCACGAAGGAAAACATAGTTTCTTGTTTAGTAATGCGTCTAAATCGGAATATTTCTTCGAGCTGAATGAACCAAATGTGTGGCTTTGCTGGGTCAAAAGCTGGAGTGTTGCCTCCAATAACATTCAATTGAGAATCGGACGTGTCAGTAGGTTCGAAAGACATTATGGCAAAATTGAAAAAATATATGGGAGTTCTGAGCGAGAAATGGAAAGCGGGCTCACCAATTATGTAGTGGATATGTGCAAGTTATATCAGTAAATGTTATATTGAATGCAGGACGAATGGACGAACTCACGGAAAGTGACGGTTTAGTGTCCGGTGCAATTATCCACAA
>JACCGJ010012459.1:0-12144 GCA_013407085.1 Atriophallophorus winterbourni
ATCCTTTCACTAGACGATTGGGCAACATCTGACGGTAGGGAGTTCCATATGAAACAAACGCGCACCGAATAAAAGAACCGACGGTAGTTCCGGTGGGAATGTGGAATATCAAATGCAAATGGGTGAGTACGTGTGGCATGGCTTGACCGGAGGCGAAATAGATGCCTCAGAGGGTGCGCCTTGGAGTTCATTATTTTGTAGGTTAGTATTAGATCGAATCGATCCCTTCTGCGAAGCAGTATATCCAAATTAAGCTGCTCAAGTCGATTCTCATATGGTAGGTTGCGGAGGCAGCCAACCATTTTAGTTGCTCTGTGATAAATCCTCTCGAGCCGCTTGATGTCCTTTTGTAGCCACGGTGCCCAAGCTTGCACTGAGTAATCCATCACCGGGTTAATATACGTATTTATGAGCATGGAGAATGATTCCCGGAAAAAATGTCCGAAAATACGCCGAAGCATACCTAGCATGCGGCTAGCTCGGATGTACACTGCTTCGCATTGCATGCTAAACTTCAGACTTCCACTAATCCATATGCCGGGGTCTTTTTCTTTGGTTGTCCATTCCAGTTGATTTGGTCCAAGGTTGTATGAGAATGGAAAATCTTTGCCTATTTGCAACATTTTACACTTTCGGAAGTTGAATGGAAGTTTATTTCTCTCCGACCAGCTGTTCAATAGATCCAAATCGCTTTGTAAGCGCAAACAGTCCACGCTTGACGTGATTCGCATCCAAAGTTTAACATCATCCGCAAAGAGAACCATTTTGGATGTGACAAGTTTCGGAAGGTCGTTGATGTAGACCAAAAAGAGAACCGGACCAAGTACCGAACCTTGTGGGACACCTCATTCAATAACCCGCCTAAGTCGGCACCCCAATTCTCCTCATCTCGACGAACCACGTTTATTGAGAATAACTTTCAAAAGCCAAAAAGAGACGGAAGACGTTCTTCTAAACTCTCATTTGCTCCGTACATGTTCACATACTAAATGTCGCATACATGCTGATATTCCGTGGTGGGAGAGGAAAGGAAATTTAAACAATGCGAACAAATCTGACCAACGTAGTGTTGTTCTTCTTGGTGTTCCCGAAAAAACTAACACTGCTTCGGGAAGTGAAATACAGGACCACGATTATAAACAGTGGCTCTACGTTGCCGACATCATCGGAGCTCACGAGTCAGTGGTGGTGGACACTTTTAGAATACCTCGGTCACCAAACTATAAAGGTGACGGGCCAAAACCTCTGAAAGTAACATTTTTAACGAAAGGTATGATGGAATCAATTAGGGCTAACTGGAAAGCTAACCATAGGAATCTCCCGAAGGATGTCAGAATGAGTGATCACAGACTTTCTTCGCCTTCTAACGAACCACGGCTTTTACAATCAGACGAGACTCCGATTAGAAACACTTTAGCAATCCCAAAAAACGACCGATGTCCGACTCTCGAAGGGTCGGACTAATAGACGAGCTTTCAGCTCCATCACTGTATACGAAAACCACAATCAATTGCCTATATACAAACGCACAATGCCTGTTAAACAAACTAGCTGAACTGAAGGATCTCTGCAATCAGCACTCACTCGACGTCATAGCAATAACTGAGACATGGTTCCAACCTCACGTGAGCGATCGCGAGCTCTCTATTCCAAACATGACCTGTTTCGGAGAGACCGCTTAAGAACAGGTGGTGGAGTAGCTGTTTACCACCACGAACGTTTATACTGTACAGGTAGTTACAGACACTGAACTCAATCTGGAAGACAGTATATGGTGCAACTTGAAGCTCGAATCAGGCGACAGTTGCATCGTTGGTGTAGTTTACCGTTCACCATCATCATTGGATGCGCATAACGAAATTCTCTTGAAAGCAATGCAGTACGCCGGAAAACAGCGCAATTCGCAATTGCTGATTATGAGAGACTTCAATCTGCCTCATCTATATAACCGAGTAAATCATCCATCCCGATCAATAGACTACAAATTTGAAGAACTGTTCGTTTACATCCCCTTGTATAATCATGTTTTCGAATATACACGACAACGAAATTTGCTACAGACATCGGATCTACACCTAGTTTTAACCTCTGATGCCACGGCCGTTGAAGATGTTCTCTATCACCCTCCGCTGGGTCGAAGCGACCACCTCGTTCTGCTCTTTTAATACGTGTGCAACGCCAGTAGAATTGTAAAGCAAACAAAACGAAATAGAAAAGTGGATTTCATTGGTTTGATGGAAACAATGGTAGCTTTCGATGAACATAATATAAATTTCAGTGATCCGGTCTCGCATTGCACAGCCCTGACAGATTTCATCATCAAAATGATACATTTCAATTCTGAATATGTCCCGAAACATAATAGCAAAGAACGACGCCTCAGAATTCGCAGTAGGATTAGAAAATGGTTGTATGTATGAGAGCACAAGCCTGATCCAGGCAAAGTGCCGCACAGTTAGAGACTGCACATGGGCTAAGATACTGTCAGGTTGCCCAAGCCTAGATAGATATGAGGAAGAAAACAGAACGGGAAAAAGTAGTGAGACTCCAGCTTGTATCAGCATGCGGCTCACTACCTCTGGCCAATTAATTTAGCACGGTGTTAGCCGCACAGCACAAAGTACTGCACGATTGCACATCCGTGCAAATGGTTGACAAAGCGAAATTTGGCATGGGCTATTCACAGGGTTGCCAGAACTGATTCGACGTGGGCAAACTTTCGCGAATTGCGGAATCAAGTCACAAATCTCATCCGAGAGGACAAAAAATATGACCAGCTTCAGCTGGCTGTAAGAATGCAGCGAAATCCCAAACTGCTTTATCGAACTGTTAACAACGCTACGAAGATGAAACCCGGAGTATTTCCGATCATGACAGATAACGGACTAACTGATTCTGTGCTGGAAACCGCTAACGCTCTAGCCAGTTTTATTCACGAGTTTTCACCCCAAAGGATGAATTACAACGGTCAGAATTGTCAGCAACAATTGTGCCGAAGACTATAAGCGATGTATGCATCAGTTTGGAAATAGTGCAGCACCACCTACGTAAGTTGAATATCAACAAGTCCCCGGAAGCTGACGGAATCACACCTGCAATCCTAAAGTTATGTGGCAGTCAATTGTGCGAACCACTTTGTGATTTATTTAATCACTCCCTGAGGGAGGGTGTTGTACCTAATGACTGGAAGAGAGGAATCATAACACCCATCTACAAAGGTGGAACTCGTTCTGACCCAGCAAATTACCGCCCTGCTACACTCCTTCCAGTGATCTCAAAAGTTAGGGAGCGAATTGTGTGCGAAAGAATTGTGAGTCATCTCGACGCCCAAAACTTGTTGTCCAGAGAGCAACATGGATTTAGGAAGTCTCGTTCTTGCTTGACTAACCTACTGGAGACACTGGATGACTGGACGCAGGCGGTGGATAATGGTGGTTGCGTGCATGCGTGTTACTTGGACATATCAAAGGCGTTTGATCGCGTGGACCATTCTATACTCCTGAGCAAGCTGCACGATGTTGATATTGATGGGTGCCTTCTTACCTGGCTGAGAAGTTACCTTCTTGATCGCAAGGCAACTGTACGTATCGATGGTGTGATGTCTGGGGAAATCGAAGCCACTAGATTCAAGAATTTATGGTATAAAAAAGCTCGTAGCTGTACAACACCACAGGATATTCGTATAAGGACAATAAATATATATACAAAATAAATTGAGTCATTAGGAAAATCGACAGTTTTGTAGTTACAAAAATGTCATGTATTGTCGCTGTCGGGTGCCTCCGCAAACAACCATATGAGAATCGACTTGAACATCTAAATTTATATACTGCTTCGCAGAAGGGTTAGATTCGATCTAATCCTAACTTGTATGTATGAAAGCACAAGCCTGATCCAGGCAAAGTGCCGTACAGTCAGAGACTGCACGTGGGCTAAGATACTGTCAGGTTGCCCAGGCCTAGACAGAATAATGAAATCAAAGGCGCACCCTCTGAGGCATCTATTTCGCCTCCGGTCAAGCTATGCCACACGTACTCACCCATTGGCATGTGATATTCCACATTCCCACCGGAACTGCCGTCGGTTCTTCTATTCGGTGCGCGTTTGTTTCTTATGGAACTCCCTACCGTCAGATGTTGTCCAATCATCTAGTGAAAGGATTTTCAGGAACAAATTGGATATATTTATGCGTAGTAATTCCACCCTGCATCCCGTTTATATAACATGATCTTTTTCCAAACGAATAATTTTTTTCCATCATACAGCGACAATACATGACATTTTTGTAACTACAAAACCGTCGATCTTCCTAATGACTCAATTTATTTTGTATATATATTTATTGTCCTTATACGAATATCCTGTGGTGTTGTACAGCTACGAGCTTTTTTATACCATAAATTCTTGAATCTTGAATCTAGTGGCTTCGATTTCCCCCAGACATCACACCATCGATACGTACAGTTGCTTTGCGATCAAAAAGGTAACTTCTCAGCCAGGCAAGAAGGCACCCATTGATGCCAACATCGTGCAGCTTGCGCAGGAGTTTAGAATGGTCCACGCGATCAAACGCCTTTGATATGTCCAAGTAACACGCATGCACGCAACCACCATTATCCACCGCCTGCGTCCAGTCATCCAGTGTCTCCAGTAGGTTAGTCAAGCAAGAACGAGACTTCCTAAATCCATGTTGCTCTCTGGACAACAAGTTTTGGGCTTCGAGATGACTCACAATTCTTTCGCACACAATTCGCTCCATAATTTTTGAGATCACTGGAAGGAGTGTAACAAGGCGGTAATTTGCTGGGTCAGAACGAGTTCCACCTTTGTAGATGGGTGTTATGATTCCTCTCTTCCAGTCATTAGGTACAACACCCTCCCTCAAGGAGTGATTAAATAAATCACAAAGTGGTTCGCACAGTTGACTGCCGCATAACTTTAGGATTGCAGGTGTGATTCCGTCAGCTCCCGGGGACTTGTTGATATTCAACTTGCGTAGGTGGTGCTGCACTATTTCCGAACTGATGCATATATCGCATATCGTCTCCGGCACAATTGTTGCTGACAATTCTGATGGTTGTAGGTCGATTCAAATATTGCCGGTAACCTCTCGCGAGACACTGAGATAAATGAATAGGTTGGCAGAGCAAATATCCTCTTGTCCTTTTTCAACTACAGTGACTAGCGAAACCGATAATAAGCACTTGGCATAGGGTTCGCAGCGGCCTGACAAGGGATACAATTTATTTACCATATAATTCTGTATTTGCGTGCAGTTCCACCACAAACCCCACGAGAAGTTTTTTGCTGCTTGCAGTTTTCAAGTAAGAACAGTACGATCAGGGTCCGAATCTCTGGAATGGATAACAAAGTTTGAAATTTTAAGCCACTGTTAGAAATGGACTTGTTCGACCACATACGTGCATGTGTTAAACTCATGGGCTAGAACAAAATTATCTGCAATAGCATGCATTTCCAATACACATCCCGTGATGCTTGCACTCATCAAATAGGGACAGTAAAAACAGGATCCGCATTTCCCTGAAACAGCCATTACCTGATGAGTGCAAACTGCACAAAACCGGTCGTGGAGCGTGTGTGGTATAAACACATGCAAATACGGATATTTTGTTCAAGTCCGTTGGTTTAATAAACTTACATGTGGGCACAGCTGGGTAGTACCAGCCTTATTTACCAGAGTTTTGCACTGTCTAGTGTCTACGCGTGAAATCTAACACTATCGACAAGCCTAATGCTGAAAACATTGAAGACCATTTGAATAATGAAACTACAGCTGGATCAGAAAGTCTAAAATACAATCATAACGCCTGGATAAAAATAGAATGCATAATAAACGCGCTAATCATAGACAGCATCGTATCATTATTACCGGTAACGGGTAACTAAAATCAGTTCTCTATATTATCTGGGCTTTTTCAACCTACTAGAAAGTGTAGCACGTTGCTCGGCTTCATGATAGCGGTTTCCTCCTTTCAGTCATATAGCAACCAACTGTTGAAACCAGAACAGTCGATAAACCTAACGATAAATTATCACACCTAAGTGAATTAGAAATTGATTTTCAAAGGGCCAACTAGTAGAAACGCAAGAATTAAATGCATACACTGCATAATTTTTCTGAAGCATGAGTATAACAAGAAAGCTGGCAAAATATACTGAAACAATGGGTGATCATCTCTTAAAAATCAGAACAGCGCCCGTTTTTTTCCCAGTCACCGTAGCGGGTGGGTTCAGGGCCAGTAGGTCCGTCGATCTCTCCAGTTATCGGATTGATGTGATGAACATTAAGTTCTGTTCTGTTCGCGTGATCAACAACGGGAACATCATTTGTAACTTGGTTTGCATTTTTATCTAAAAATGAAATGACTGAGAACATACCAATGGATGCACCAATGTGCTTTGAAAAATATTGTCTCAATATACATAAACCGAATCGCGAATAGAACAAATTGTGCTGTAACATTATCACCCTGAAATAAATGAGAAGCGTAGTAAACTTGCTGGGATAAAGCTGGGTCGAATTGAAGTGGAATTCGAATGACAAAAAAGAAATACTAAGTGATACATTATAGGGATGACATTCTAGGAAGTTTGATAGATGTAATTAAATGGAATATCCAGGTGACTAACATACCATCCTTAATTAAAATAGCAAGAATCAACTGGCTGTGCAATGACCGATAAGCATTACCGAAATACACATTTACACCCATAAGCCGAACAGTAAAGTATAATTGTTTATAGTAGCCACGAACCAAAATTATGAGCATCAATGTTACACGTCGATGTCTGCCATATTCGTGGAATAAAAGTAACTATATAAATGACAAGATTTTAAGCTAACGCGTTTATAATGAAAGAGTAAAAATCCAAAGTGGTAAGACGGCACACTCGAACAATCAAGTAAATGAGTAGATCAAAATGACAGGTTAGTTGGATATTACTTAAAACAAGGTTTTATTGTTCCACCAAAGCGTTATTGTGTTCTTCTAGTCTTACATCAAAATTATTTTATTGATAGACGAAAGAGGGTGAAGTCATTTGGAGTCGCATAACTCAAACGAAGGCATAATTGTACGGAATCACAAGTATGGTTTCAAGCTAAGTGCCACACGGCCTGAGATTAAACGCGGGCTGAGATACTGTCAGGTATCCGTGGTCTAGAGAGATCTGAGAAAAACGAGAAAATAGTAGTGAGACCCCACCCACTTCGCGAGTGCAGCCAAGTACTGTTAGATAATCGAGTATCAAGTAGATAATCAAATCATGGTCTGACACGCGCAACACAGAAGTACTGCACATTTGTACATCGTGCTCTGTTCAGCATTGGCAAAACCGTAAAACAGAATACCACCAGTAACATGTTGCAAGTGAAAATTCATTCGAGCCTCAATGCAATCAACGCATGTCCGTGTTTCCAGCAAGAGCGGGTTAACGTGACGGCAGTATCAGTTGAAGTCAGATTCTGCAGATAAATATTATATGAAATACGAAAGGTAAACCAGAAACAGGTCGAGTTTCGTGGTCGTTGTCGCTCATTGGATATGCGTTTCCGTAACCCGAGATTAGAACTTGATTCTGACTGTTTCTTCAACCCATTTGTTGAAAACGAGAAATTCTCAGTTAAACTTTGAAATTTAGCTACACGCGGGTACTAAGTGAAGTCCCGTAGTAGGTGCAGTAAAACAACGATGACTGTTTGGAATAATTTGCAATAATACATTAACAGTGTGATGATTGCATGTATGTATGATATACGGAAGCACGAGCCTGGATCCAGGCAAAATGTCAAACAGTCAGAGACTGCGCGTGTGGGCTGAGAAACCGTCAGGTTGGCCAGACATAGATAGATATGAGAAAATGACAATGTGTTAACCATACAGCTCACTATTTTTGGCACATTACATTAGCACGGTGTTACCTGTGCAGTCATGAAATATTACGCAATTGCACATCTGCGTGATGATTAATTTTCAGTTAAGGTCAGATGCCACAAATAAGTAGCACATGAAGTTCTAAATACAAGTCTGAGGTACACAACCGGTTTCATAGTTGTCACCACTCATCACACATGCATATCTTTGATGCAAGCCTTTGCTCATATGGAACGCGCGAGTTCAACTTCTGCCGAATGATAAGGCTACTGATTTATGGTATGTGGATGTCATCACACTTCTGATTGCTGAACCTCGTGTAATGCAATGAGCCAGAGACCAGCTGGCACTGTATGTACTTTGCGCCTAACAAGCGTAAAACAGTTATCCCTCAGTATCAGTTCGTGAATACACATCGTTCTCTCCTAAAACTGTGATGACAATCCCCAATTGGTTGATATCTTCGGTTACCTCAACCACTGTGTTGAAGGGGAAGGGGCAGACATGACAAAACTGGGTAGATCGATCGACTTTGAGCGACGCGATCAGGTTATATTATTGAGAAACGACTTTAAATGATGACCATGAGTACGAATGGAGGGATCAAGCACAACCATTCCTTTACAAAGATGCGTTTCTTCTATCAAAATTCTGTACGTCAATATTAAATTCCTCGGATCATTAACATAGAGCACATGTCTGAAGTCAAACATAGTGCCAAGCAACACGAAATAGATAAAGCATCTGGTCTGCTCGTCTGTTTTGGCAGTTTTACTGCATGCAATTTTGTGATTGTTTTTATAGAATATGATAAAATGATATAGGATGAAAAATTATGACGCACATGATAGACTTTGACTTCTGTTTGCAGCCATATCGCATAATATTTTCAGCCAACTATTAGGTAGATCCCTTAGGCCCCACCCAGGTAAACGAATACGTCTACTGAGCCTAAAGCTGCGGCAGGTTTCTTGATCCCAGTGCACCACATTATGGGCTGGCAATCCGGTTGTTTCTCCCAGTGTTTACCAGACTGAATAGAATGCGATATGGTATGCGATGAGGAATTCTTAAAATATATCCGAAACCTCACAAACGAATAAAGCCTCAAAAAAGCCTCAAAAAACTGGCAAGCATTAACATCTCTCTCAGCCCGTGACCCCTTGGTCCTAACACCCCTTTGTAGATATCTATATTTGTACTGCGAGGGTGCCATCGAATGCGATCTACCCTACACAGACGAGTATCAAAAACAGAAATCACAAGGATATCTTCCGCCCAGATAGACCAGGATTCACCGACATAGATGAGTGTAGCTCGCATAAGTGCGTTGTAAACTCGTGTAATGCAGGTAAGGAAACACAACAAACAAGTAGAACGAAAAGATTGAGAGATATAGCGCTTTTCTCGTCTACAATCAGAGTAGGACAGCTGAAATGGAAAAGAGCTATACAGTTTCAATATAACAAGAATGCACGTAGGTACAGTAAGTATTGTTCAACAGTATAATGTAGATGCACGACATTGTGCCCGGCTGAAGAAAAAAACTGGCACTGATTGATGGTCTTCGCGGTTACGCAAACAGTACGGGGGGAACGTGTTTCTGCTGTTGAAAGAGGTTCAAATTATTGAATTGTTCAAAAGGAGTTTAAAATTGGTTACTTGGTTGATTGCTGATTTTAATTCGGTTTAAGGATCCGTGTCGAGAATTCACGGGTGCGATTTCTGTATCACTATCCTGTAGTCCCTCACTTGGTAGTGGTAACGCAACGACACCGTTTAGTCCTCGACACAACAGCCAGCAGAAATACAACTGTCGAGGTGAACAAAGCTATCGAGCAATTCAAGATTGACATCACAGAGATAGATTTGGAAGTATGTATATGTACGTATGAAATCACAGGCTTAATCCAGGCAAAGTGCCACACTGTCAAAGACTGTACGTGGGCTCCATCGTATTGAGACTGAACCTTAACGTCGTGCGACGGTTTGTGTACCTCCATGACCCATTGAGCTATGTTGAGTGGTGCTCTCTGTGTACCTTCAGAAACACTCATACCAGGAAGGCCAATGGATAGAGGTCAGACGAAGACGGTCTCAAATCAAACCGGTGCGTTGTAGGTCAGGCTTTTTAGTCAAAGACTTCGATCGAGAACCCTAACTGTTCTCCTGGGCGGCTTGGAAGTATCCCAGCCCACAAACAATAGTGAGAATAACTACAAAGCCCAACTCCATAATGTATCGGTCGTCACATACGATAAACAGGATCGCCTTACATGCAGCACGGCGCGTAAGCGAAAAACCAAAGTTAGCAATACTTATCAAACTTTTTATGACTCTTCCCATCCCACTTCTCGTCCTAAAAACTCTCCTGTCAATCCCAGTATTAGAATAAACCGCGCTGAATATGTTGGAATTTCCTCTATTCACGTACTTACAGATCACTTCCTGAAACCCCTGAATTTTGCTCAAATCGCAACTATGAATGTCAGAAACCTAAGACAGAAACACCAGCAAGCTGCATCAGCTCTCACCTAAGATAGTCCATCTATTGAGGTTTGCTGGAAACGGAAACGCGCGTATATGACCCGTCTATAATTACCGAAATTACTGTCCCAAACCTTTGGACTCGCTACATTTTGCGCTGCTGCTGTGATTCTGCAGCTGAAATTTCATGACAGGCGGGTGTTGGTATAGTGCTGAATTCACGTGACGAATACTGTGTAATCGATTGGATTCCTTGCAATAGCAGACATTTATATTTGTAACACGATGCTGCCACCGAATGCGAGTAATCCTACGCAGGCAACGGGTGTCAAAAACAGTAAGCCGACGGACATCTTCCGCTCGGATAGAGCAGGTTTCGCAGCCTTAAAGTAGTGTAGGACGCACCACTGTGTTGTACACTCGGCCTTAAATATGGGGTGAAACATCGCGTCGACGCCACAAGTGGCGAAGGTTAGCAAACGCTGCACCCGCTTTGCCTACACAACCGCCATCAGAGATACAACGGCCAAGCTAAACAATGCTGTCAACCAATTCAAGGTTGACATCGCACACAGTTATGTTTGGAAGAGAGCCGCTCCAATCCTGGGTAAGTGTTTTACACTTGTTAGGCGCAAAGCACATGACATACCTTGAATATCCGCATGCATGTTCGGCCAAACAAATCGATCAGTGATCAAATTACGAGTAGCACGAATGCCGGGATGAGAAAAAGAATGAAAATGCTTGGCGACCATGCGGTGATTACCGTTCCCTTAACAGAGTTACTGTTCCCGATCGTTACCCCATTCCCCTTATTCTCTGACTGTACGGCACTTGGCCTGGATCAGGCTTGTGCTCTCATACATACATACATACATATTTATGACTTTGCACTTTCATTACACGGAAAGACAGTGTTTTTTAAACTAGATTTGGTGCGTGCTTATCACCAGATACCTGTCGCCGACGAAGATATCCCTAAAACAGCTATTACCACACCCTTTGGTCTTTTCGAATTTTTAAAAATGCCCTTTGGTTTACGCAATGCTGCTCAAACCTTCCAGAGATTCATGGACCAAGTTTTCCAGGGATTATCTTTTGTGCATGTCTACATCGATGACGTCCCGATCGCCAGTTCTTCTCAACAGGAACACGCAGAACATATGCATGCTGTTTTTCAGCGACTTTCACAATTCGGCGTTGTGGTTAACCCGGATAAATGCCTTTTTGCTGTCGCTTCCCTTGAAATCTTAGGATATCATGTCGATCAAAACGGAATTCGCCCTGTGCTTGATAAAATTTCGTCCATCAATAATTATCCATGTCCCACCTCGCTTCGACAGTTACGTCGATTCCTCGGGTTAGTTAATTATTACAGAAGATTCATTCCAAACTGCGCTAACATCGCTCAACCGATGACTGATTTGTTACGCGGAACGGAACGACAATTTAAAATGAACGCAGATGATGCTGAATCGTTTCAGCGATTGAAATCTGCACTGAAAGAAGCATCTACGTTATCCTACATGTCCAGAATCCCAACGCTTCGCATTCACTTGGTATGGTATGAAAGCACAAGCCTGATCCAGGCAAAGTGCCGCACAGTCAGAGACTGCACGTGGGCTAAGATACTGTCAGGTTGCTCAGGCCTAGACAGATATGAGGGAGTAAATAGAAATAGAAATGGTAGTGAGACTCCAGCGTGTACTCGCATGCAGCTCACTACCGTTGGCCAATCAATTTAGCACGATGTTAGCCGCAC
>JACCGJ010012464.1:0-19649 GCA_013407085.1 Atriophallophorus winterbourni
ATCGTTTTTCAACTGGGTTAGGTAATTTTTTTCTTTTATAGATGAATGAGAATAAACTTCTCTCATGTGATTTCCAAGCAAAAAGATTTGCAATGGATAATTAATGCAGAATGAGGCAAAAAAATATTTATAAGTGCTATTACAGGTTAGGTGTCAACGATGCAAAATGCACAGTTACGTCTATGACGTGAGCAAAGCGTAGACCACCCGTTCTTTTATCGACAATTCAAAACAACGATCCGGGTGGTCTACGCGTTACTCACGTCATAGACGTTACAGTACTCAATTTCGGAATTGCAACAGTTTGTTTTCTGTGCTCAAGTTTAATCGCTTCAATTGGATTCCCATCTTAACTCGCCTTCTGACTGTTAAAGTATTTGTCTCATCCGCAGAAAATACTCATTTTTGTTCGTACGATTGAAAATATACGCGGCACAAATTGGCGAATAACTCCTCAACCGTCGTGAATGTGAACATTTGACAGTCAATCTCAGTTTACAACTTTGTGACGTCCCTTTTTGTTCATTTTTCAACCTTTTGAACATTTTTGTATTCCGTATTATCTAGTATGCCTGAGATAGCATCTTAAGGAAGCGATGATGTTAGAGAGAGTATTGCGTTAACCTAAACGATTTCCGAACGAGTGTTGCAATGAGAGCTCGAATTAACTGCTGCTAGATTTACGATAGAGTGCTTTACAAAAGAACGAGTCGCTGAAGAAGAACATTGATCGTCGGTACAAGCAGCAAACCTAAAGTGTTTGACTCGAAGTTGAGCTATTTGTAAGCAGCGATGAACATGAGGATCGGATTACCTAAAGTATAATTATCATACTTCTACGGTAATCGAGTAGACTATTGGAAATTCATGAAGCAATTTGAATGTTATATTGAGTCGAAGCTTATGAATGTGGGCCAGTGATAGTTGTATTTGATGTTTTATTGCCGGGGCAATGCTCGAAAAGCCATTGATGCATGTTTCATTATACAAATCACTGAGGGTTTTTCGCGGCAAAAGCGATTTTGAAGAATTTGTTTGGGCTACCGCAAGTGATTTCCAGGTCCACGTTAGACGAATTGCTTGAAAAAACCAGATTACTTTCCAATAGAGTCGATGGTTTGTCTGATTTCGCTTTAAAAGTTGAAAAATTGCCAAATCACGCTGGAGCAAATGCAGAGTGATGCTGATTTGAATTCATTCACAACATTGGAACGATTGGGCAATCGCTTCCCTGTTGGGTTACAACAGTAGTGGGCTGACGCAGCGGATACGATTCTTGCTGACGGGTCAGAAGTTGACTTTGTCCGTCAGACCGAGTTCGTATCTCGTAGAACAAGAATTGCCGGGAATAGATTTTGCATGCTTATTGATAAAACTGCTGTCTCGTCGAAGCTATCGGAGAAAACGAGAATGCCAGAAGTAATGAGGGTGTTTATGACTACAAGGGGACCGAGGCCAATGCTTGTTAAATGCTATAAATTTATACGACCTCCTAAAATAGAAGATTGTCCAATTTATCACATGGCTGACGTAGAAAGTCAGATTGAATATCACAAAGACTAGCGTAGTATGTTGTATCTGCAATGCCTCCCACAAATTGGAAAAATTATCCGAAATTTATTTAATCGGATGTCAAATCGCGCTGGGGAATCGCTACCCGCAATTCTGTTGAATTTCTCTGTCTGCGGTCTCATAGCACGGTGTCATGTAACTACTAGCCTCGTGCACTGCGAAAATTGCGGTAAACAACACCACAAGCTTTCACATTACGATTAAGCTACAGAGAAACTATCTACGAATATTCATTGCAGCCATGCAGCCATTAGTGCCAAAGTGTTCTTATGTTCTATACCCATCAAGATCGAGACTCTGACTGGGCTTTTAAATGATGTAGCCTTATTGAATGGTGGTTCTAATACCATTTTGATTCTTCAGGACTTCGTTGAACTGTACAAGATGCTTAAAAGTCCTGCGCAAGTTACGTTGACAACTTTGGGGCATCACCGTGAACTTTCTTGTTCCCGCTCAAACTTTTGAATACACTCGTTTTACTGCAATCAATTTATCATGTCGCAGAGGCTTACACAATGGAAACTTTGCCGCGTGTATCACAATGTTCAATAATGGATTTGAGTGAACAGCAAGTATATTTGAAAGACGTTGACTTTGATGTTAGTAATCATGCTGTGACTGAGCTGATAGGTTGTGATGTTCCTGAAGCACATTGTGCATTGGAACAGCGTTTAATAGGCAGAGGACGTCCATTTGCAACGAAAACGTCGTTGGAGTGAATTTGGCAAGAACCGGCATGCGAAAACTCAAAAAATATTTTGTGTTCTAAATGTTCTTTGGAGCAAGGGTCCATTGATGGAAGTGTCAACCGTCTATACAATGCAGAATCTGGAGACATCTACGGAGGGAAATGAACGATCGCGTGATGACGAAGAAGCATTGTCTCTCTTAAGGGGATCAAACATTATTGAAGGTCATTATCAAGTACTGCTACTTCGAAAGCCTGATAGAAGCAAACTCACCGAAAATTATTTGACAGCGGAGAGGCGCTCATACTAGTTGCAGCGTCGATTCGAACGTGATAGTCGTTTGTTCGAGCGTTACAACAATGTTAATGCGCATCATTTGGAGATTGGTTATATCAAACCAGTTCCGAATAATTACAATGAGAATATTGTTTGGTATTTGCCTCACCATCCGGTTTTCAATCTTAAGAAACCGGAAAAGCTGAAAGTAGATTTCGATTGTGCAGCAAAGTATATCTACGTCTCCTTTAACGACATGTTGTTACAGGGTACGAACCTGACAACGAACTTTGTTGAAGTTTTCTACGTTTCCGGTTGCCCCAGTGTGATTTCGCGGCTGACATCAAGGAAATGTTTTCGCAAGTGTCTGCGCCGCAGGCGCACTAAGACGCATTGAAAAACTGCTTTGGTGGTCAAATGACGAAATGACGTTGCACCTCAAAGCGTACCGGATGACATCGCATCAATTTAGTAAGACTTCATCACCATTTTATGCTAGTTATGCGTTACGTCAAACTGCTGAACAGTTTGAACATTCCTTTGATGACAGCATCAGTAAGCTTGATACACAAACACCTTCACATATATTTTCAATGCATCTGAAAGTGGTCACGGAGCAGTGGCATATGAGCATACCATTTAAGGAAGGATTCGTATCACCAGCTCGTCTTTTATTTCCATTGTCTGGAATTAAACATTTAAAAAAGGTATGTATTCATAGATTTGATGGACAAGCTGCCGTGCTCGCAGTACGCGTATATTTGTTTTTGAAACGGACGTTTGGGTATCGTATAATTTTATTGACAAGAAGAGCGTTTGGCATGCGTATTGAACACACTCACTCAGAAGAGACATTGTTGACAGCATTTATTCAGGTTGAGCGTATATCAAATAGCAGAACTTTAGTCCCTATAGTGTCAAATGATGATGATGCAGTGGCTCTACGCCCAAAAAAACTTATTGCTACAGAACAGCAACTTTAATGTCCCAGTGAACTCGGGCTCGTAAAAAGCATGAAAATAAACTGGAAAAATATTTTGAAAAGGATGGAAACAGGAATATTTAACGATGTTAAAAGATCAACAACCATGGACTAACACGCGTCGCAATTTGATTCCTGTTGATGTAGTATTGGTTGTGTCTGGACAATTGTCAAACATATCGTGGCCGCTTGGTATTATTGAGATAGCGGAAGTGAGTGATGGTGGTTTGGCACGAACGGTCGGCATACGGGAAGGAATGGCTTGATACGGCGTGATAATCAGAAACTATGTTTGCTAGAAGCGTCCAAGGAAGAGGTGGGTGACTTGGGTAAGGATCAGGACAACTCATTTTTATAGGGCAAAAAGCAGAACCGAAGTATGTGCTGGGTCTGCGGTTGGCAACCGCATTTTCTGTTAAAAGCTACTAATATCCAACGATGGTGATGCAATGTGGCGGAAGTGAATTGTCACTAAATAAAGTCATTTGCCGCTCTGAATTCGTTAGAGTATAATGATAATAATAATGATTATATATTTTCCGACATCCAAGGCATCCAATACATGATCAGTTTATAAAAATTTGAACAGCATAAGAAAATAGATCAGTGCGAATGACCGAATTGAACGGGATTTTTAAACATTTGTTTCTGTTCAATAATGGAAACGAATATACAGTATGTCAGAAAAAATTCCTAATATCTAATAACAATGAAGTTCAATTTAAATTTTGATAAGATTTACGAATGGCAAGGATGCGAAAAAGAGGATAATAAAAATGGAAGGTAATTATGGAAAAAGTGGTGCGAATTGTAATGTAGTTCTCATAAAAAATTGATAAAAAAATTATGTAAGCATCAATTCAGATTTTTACAAAAAGGTTGGTTTAAAAGATAGAAAGGCAACATAAATCCATCGTAATAAGAAAATCTAATTTTCCTACAGTATTTTGATATCAAACTTTTTTATTTTTGTAATTAATTCTGTTATTGTACATCTTTTCTTTTCACGCCTCCGGTCAAGTGTTTAATTTGATTTATTGTTTCGGCCATTGTTGGTCAATGTTGCGGACTTTGTTTGCCATTTTAGGTTCTAGTATTTTGCATGATTTTGGACGCTAATTTGGGTGTCAATTTCATTTGTCACAAAAAATTTGGACGACATTCTGTTAATTCTATTCTTCCTATTTTTATATCAGCTCGTCTTTGATTGAATTTAATTGATTCCGAGGTATTTGTTTACATTGTTCGCTGTTACGTTCCCATACAATTGATGTTTGTATAGTTATTTTGTTGTAATTGTTGTCAATTACAGTACCACAAAATATCTGAATCATTGTTTTGAATTTTTCGAAATAAGAAACGGGTGGTCTACGCGTTACTCACGTCACCGACGTTACACGCACAATAAAAAGAGTAAAAAGGTAACTGAAAAATGTTGGTGATTTATATCGGAAACATTGACGTTTGTAGTAAACTGACCACAACAAAAACGTCATCATAAAGTGAGAGAAATCGCACAGGGAAAAAAGATTTATCGCGGTAGCCAAAACGTGCACGAAGTTACAGCAGAGCTATCTCGGAACACGAATCAAGGCCAATCAATTTTAGGTACAGTGAAATAAAGTTGTTACAACGCCACCCTCCGAGAAGTCTGGTCAAAGAATGCTTCTGATCAGAAATTGACATTGGAACTAGCAGAGCGTTGTCAGGTCGTTCCAGGCTGGAACATTGTATCCTAGCAACAAGTCACTTCGAAGTCAGCTGGGCACCTTATCTGCACGGGTCGATTGTCAGTGGTGACCAGAGTAGGGTACAAGATAAACCGATCAGGACTAAGCCGAGTCACGTCTTACACGGGTTAAACATGCTTCCGAAGCCGCCTCAAATGGGGTGACCATGATGCTAGCGGAAATCGCCCGTCTGACATGGACTTACTACGAACCCAGTAGATGTAGGCACACCCGTAGGCTTGACAACGAAGAACCAGATACTTTGAAATCATAGTCCCTGCTGAGAATTTCCTGCACCTCCAAAGTTGATCGCAAACGGCCTCGCCTGAAGAAAGCTGAGTAGCGTGAAGTCGGTGTGGTAAGGACCTTGTCTGATAGACTGGGTGCTGGATAGTGTGTGCTCAAGGCTGGTTGGCGCCAAGCCTCGGTGATCCGTGGGTGACGTGTGTCGCGGCTTTAACAGCGGGAGGTGCATGTGTACTTGAGGAGTGAGAAGAAAACACACTCAGGTGCGTATGTTTAAGGCCACGACCGAGTTGTAGTGATGTGATTCTTAATACATGCACAGGCATATACCAAGTGATAATAAAACGTTAAATATGTAATACATATTCGGTGAACCTTACAAGTTGCAGTTTCGCTCGCCTGTAAGTTGCTTAATTGCTGGGAGACGTGCGCGCATTGTGGAATAAAACGGCAGTAAATGTTTACCAGCCCAAAAAATCGTCGAATTTGCCTAAAGGGAGTTGGCTCTGGGAATCCTATGATTGTTCCCGTATTTTCTTCCAGTGGTTAAACACCGCAGGCCAAAAGTTTATGACCTAGGAAACCGACTACTGTCTGATTGAAACTGCACTTGGTCGCGTTGATCGTAACCTTATGACTGGAAATATGATCAAATAGTGCTGCAAGGTGTCGAACATGGTCTTCCTTAGAGGTGCTAGCGATCAGTACATCATTGGGGCAAACGTACGCGGAATCGAGGCCTTGGCAACATTGATGCATAAATTGGTGAAAGATTTGATACACATTGCGTAGACTGAAAGGCATACGCACAAACTCGTATAAACCAAACGGCCGTCTTCGGTATATCCACTCCAGCAACTCGGATTTGGTTGTACGCCCTAACCAGGTCTACCTTGCTGAAGATGGTACATCCACGAAAATTGGCCGTCAGGTCTTGAATATGTGGAATTCGGTACCTATCGGGTACCGTCGTCTTGTTCAGAGGCGCCAATCGTTTAGGGTCATTTTCGTGACCATGTGTTGAGGAGAGGACCAGAGGATACTAGATAGCCGTATAATGCTTAACTCCAGCATGTGTTGGAACACTTTGCGCGCGATCTACAATTTCTCTGGCGGTTATCGCCTTGGTCTTCCGTACACCGAAGTACCACTGATGGCCACTAATATCATAACTTAAATCTGTAGCGGTTGATCCAGTGGAGATTTCACGAAAAACTGCGTACGCCTTCTGATTTTTGTACTCAACAAATCGGAACACAATTCTCAACGTAACCTGGCATACAGATCCATAACAATCAGACGCTAGACTTGTACCAAAGCAGAACACGTGAGCAGCGTGAATAATATATTTCAATTGTGTACATATTTATATGTATAATTATAACAAAACAGTTGACAAAATATGTAATATTAATGTAATAAAATATACAACGATGAAAACACCATACAACTAATCTAGTCCATTTGTTTTCGTTGTGAATATATCTATATATATAGATATATATATATATAGTATATATATTATATATAATACTCAAATTGGGTAACTAAATCACCCGTCGGGGACCGAGCAAGAGTGGCATAGTAACGAGAAGTGCATATGAACGAGGATTATAAACCGGGTTTATTTCTGAAATCCATCATTTATTTGCACAATCAATCAGTCCAAAGCTCTCAGAAATCGTCGGCTGACGCATCTTCTTTCGTCGGATCTCGTTCATCTCGTTGTCTAGCCGATCACACCTTGCATCACACCGGGCTTCCCGCTTGTCTGCTGCATGAACTTTCGGACAGTGATCCAAGCACGCTGGGCTTCCTCGAACAGAACGATTTCCTCCTCGACAATCACTTCGTCTTCGCTTTCCACCGGCTCCTCATTGTACAGCATCTCCTCCAGCGTGAATGACCCGCCAGTCGCGAGGCGTTTCGTCGGCTTCGAGAAAGTCAGGCAGCTTGATCTCCTCGTTCTCGTGCATCTTTTCCTGGGGCAGGCAAAGCTTTCCAGATCTCGAGCAGCTCCGCATCCTAAGGCTCAGTTCGGATTTCTTCTTCGATAAACTTGGCTTTCGCGAAACAGTTCCTGATTGTCGACTTGCTGACCTGCTCCCAAGCATACCGGGCGACGTGTAGAGCGTCGAGCAACGTGAACTTGAACTCCTTTCCGCGATCGTCCATCGTCTCTAGCCGGCGGCATAGCAACAGCTTTTTATAGTGGCGCTTGAAGTTCTCTATGATTCCCTGATCCATTGGTTGTGAATTGGCTGTCGTATTGGGTGGGAAGAAGACCTGTTGGATGTTGTTCAGCTGGAGCTCGGGAGGGTGGCCAGAGAAGTTATCGAGGCAGACCAGAACTCTGCGTCCCTGCTGGCCGAGTCGTCCGTCCCACGCACGCAACATCTCCTCGAAAATCTCCGCCGTCATCCACGCCTTCGAGTTCGCCTTGTACGTGACCGGGATCTCCTTCTTCTTGAAGAAACGGGGTCTCTTGGAACTGCCGATCACCAAAAGGGGAAACTTCTCGCTGCCGCTCATGTTTGCCCCAACCAGAAGAGTAATCCTTTGCTTGCTTTTCTTTCCTCCAGTACACCGCTCTCCCCTGAAAGCCATGGTCTTGTTCGGAAGCAGTTGCCAGAAGAGTCCAGTCTCGTCCAGGTTGAAGACATCATCTGCAGAGAACTGTCTGAGTAAGGGCCGGAGAACCTGCTGCTGCCAATCAATAAGGGATTGGGAATCCACCGCTCCAGCTTCGCCCTGCACTGTCTTGAACGTGACGCCATTGCGCTTCTTGAAGCAGTCTAACCAACCGTCGCTCGCCAGTCTGGGATGTGCATCAGCTCGGCCAGTTTCATCGCCTTCTCCTTGATCAGATCGCCGCTGACAGGCAGATTCAGTCCTCTTGCTTGCTTCAGCCACATCAGCACTCCCTCCTCAAACTTCGGGTCGTGAGGCTGCGTCAGCTTCGTGCGCTTCGATGGAACTCCAGCTTTGATTGCAGCTTCAATTGCATCCTTCTTGCTGAGAATGCCCTTCACGGTGGTTCTCTTAACTTCGACGCCCCATTTCTTGCTAATCTCCCTCGCCAACTTGGACTGATTCGGCTCCTTCTTCGCAGCATCGATGATCTCGAACTTCTCCTTCAGCGTAAAGTCGGTTCGCTTGCGTTTCTGAGCTGACATTATGGGCTGAATAGTTTGAAAAATAACGATGTCACTGTTGTGAGTGTCTGTTTGTGCGCGCGCTTTCGTGGGTCTATCTATCGATACTTAAAGCAAGAGTAGGAAAGAGGCTTGTCGTTGTGCGTGAGGTGATTGGCTTGTTGTAGCTGGCGTCAGGAAGAAACATCGCGAGTTTGACCTTGACTATGACTGTGTTTCACTTTGCCTCGACTAGGCTAGTCATTTCATACACCACACATTGTTCACGCATATTATTGCATTGTTTACTGGATAGCTGACCTCTCACCGTGCTGGTGAATAGAAACCTTTACTTACTTTCCAGATATTTGGAAACAAGAAGTGCCGGGTGCTCAACCGCATACCGTCGAAGGGAATCTGGCCGCGTAATTGGCTTTTAGCCACCTTCAGCCTTGTGCAAGTTGAACTTGAACTTGAACTTGAAACCGGCTGAGTATATGCGTAAAATTCGCAAAAATGCACTCTTCAATAGTCACAACTTTGGTGGTACGTTCAACTTTGTTGCATTTGCCACGCTCAGTTACAAACTTTTACGAATTTTCATCGTTTCACAGTTGTAATGTAAAATAGAAACTCTATTTTACTTATGTTAGAAAGTTTAAACACACGATTCATTATTGCACTTCTTGCTGATCAATTACTTCCGTAATAGTCAGTATTCCGTTTTTATCTTGCATCACCGTGTTTTAGCATTTTTCAACTATGAATAATAAAACTGTTTGTAATAACGTGAAATGTGGCCAAAAAGTAGCCAAAGATATTGAGTTCAATGCTTGCAAGCGTTGGGCTCACTTCGGCTGCTCAGCTATACATAAATCCCGCTATGGGCTTTATGCGAAATTCCGCTGGCTTCCGTGGTATTGCAGTGATTGTCACAAGGCTGCCACTGAAGCCGCATTCGTGTACCACGAACAGCGACCTAGTGTGACGCTAGCTAGTGTGTCGGAATCCGTGTCCGACTAAACTTATGCATCAGTCGCGCGGTCCAATTTAGTCCCTGGGCGAACTTCGGAGGTTAACAAGGCAAAACATTCGAGCCAGTTATCCTGCCCTCCTGTGCCATCCACCTCTGTCAAGGGAAAAAATAAACGCAAGCCTAAAAAGCGGGTGTTCAAGGGCTCTAAACCATCACTAACCGACGCTAACGTCACTCTGGTCAAGCAATCACCTACTAGTCTTAGACTACCTTCACGAATGGTGTCCAATACAGCAGGCACCCCGAGATGGCAGGCTAAGACTACTAATTCTGGTAAAAATGGAAAGCAACATACAAATGTTGTCGGTTCCAACGCCATGGATCAAATTATTCTGGAGCTGAATAGTCTTCGGAAAACATTGGATCATTACATGGCCCATCTTTGGCTCGAAAAAATAGAACTCGTAATGTTCTAGTTTTCAATCGTGTCGAGCCCTTTATCAAGGAATCCGAATCTCGTAGAGATTTGGACCGCAGGTGTATCCAAGATCTCTTTCGCATGGTTGGGATAAAGCCTTTCACGCCCACGGTGCGAGTTCATCGTGTGGGTAGATGGAAGATGGATAACCGGCCTCGACCGATCCTAGTCGAGTTCAAATTTCAGGCAGATCGCGATGTGTTTTTGTCTAAGGCGGGACACATAAATAACGCCACTTCAGACAAACTCCGAGTGAATCCTGACAACCCTCCTTTTGATAGGAGGCAGTACAATGTAGCTCCGACTGGGATTAACTTAGCTGTTGGGTCATCCGCTCCCCTTTAGCCTGAAGCGAAGCCGATCGCCACTGCGTCAACAACGATCGTACCGGAGCGTGCATCACCTATGATCTTGCTATCAGGTGCGCACGACGATCTGCTTAGCTTGAATGAAGAAGGAAGCCAGTCAAACATTTCTAGTGGCAGCTCCCATGTTATAAATGAGGGCTTAATAGTTAGGCAACGTTCCATTACCGTCGTGCAAGATGCACACGATATTGCTTTCTCCTGCATTAAACAGTACGCCAAAAAATGTGCAGCTTCTGCGAGTGCTTCGATCGAGGGCAAAGCACGACTCAGGTTAGAAGCGCGCGTATCGAGTGCCACTAAGTTGTACGCTTATGTGTGCAGCTAGGGATGTTAAATCCAACCCGAGAAGGTTTTATAGCTACGCACAGTCAAAAGGAAAAACTAGGGAAAACATAGGGGATTTGAAACTGGAGGACGGAAAAGTTGCCGATACCGACCTGTCTGAGGCGACTGCCTTCTCAGGGTTTTTCAGTAGCGTTCAACGACGGAATAATTCTTCAAAAGCACCGTCAGGTCTGCCTAACCTGACACCTGGTGTCTATGTATTAGAAGAGTTGTCCTTCAATGAGGCTGAGGAGTTTGACGCACTTATCCATGTTCGGGTCAACAAATCTGAGGGACCGGACGGCATCTACTCAATTATGCTTGAAAATCTTGCCTCAGTGCTTGCCGAACCGTTTTGCCAGCACTTTAATTCATGCCTGCAACTAGGAGTTGTTTCCAGTAAGCGGAGGGAAGCCATAGTCATGCCAATACACAAGGGTAATTGCAGGTCATCTGTTGGTAACTATAGGCCAGTCAGCCTGACCAGCACCGTCTCGAAAGTAATGGAAGAACTGCTGCGTGATAAAATCTGTCGGCATCTTTGTCGGCATTCTCTGTTGAGTGTAACTCAGCTTGGATTTCTTAAGGGTAGATCCTGTCTGACTAACCTCCTTAGCTTTCTCAATAAAGCCACTAAAAGGATAGATGAAAGGAAGCCTGTCGAAGCCCTCTACCTAGACTTCAGCAAGGCTTTCGATTCCGTGAATCACCGTCTTCTAGAGATTAGGCTAGCAGCCAAAGGCATACGGGGTAGTCTACTTGCTTGGACAAAGGCCTTCCTTACAGGTAGGACATTCCGAGTGAAAGTAGGATGTACGCTGTCGAATCAAACCGACGTGATCAGTGGTGTACCCCAAGGTTCGGTACTTGGCCCTATTCTATTCCTGATTTTTATCGATGACTTGTCCTCTGAATTGAAGTGCCCATGCTTCATTTTCGCGGATGATGTGAAATTCATCGGATCAACGGATGAAGATACCTTGATGCACGACCTTGAGCGGGTCATAAACTGGTCATACCAGTGGGATCTCCCACTGAACCTACTAAGAGCCAACTCTTGTCAACACTGGTTGATAAGATTTCGGTCCAGGTGGCGGGGAATTCCCTCAGTGTTAACGCCACACAGTGTGTTAAGGATTTGGGTGTACTGGTTAGGGCTGACTTCAAATGGGAGGACCAATGTGCCGCTGCGGCTCAGCGTGCACGCAAGGTACTTTTTCGGCTGAAATCAGTGCTATCGAGCAGAAGACCCGATGTATTCCTGCCACTGTACAAGGCATTAGTTCGGCCGCATCTTGAATACTGTGTTCAGGCGTGGTGTCCTCACTACAAAAAAGACATCCTTCGACTTGAAAGCGTACAGCGCCTCGCAACTCGCATGATTGAAGGTCAGCGAGGGAAACCGTACGCTTTGCGCCTAATGTCTCTCGATCTTTCCTCCCTTAGGGGCCGTCGTTTAGGAGGTGACTTGATAGAAACCTTTAAGATCTTGAAGGGTTTGAGTGGCGTGCAAATGAACGACTTCTTTACCTTAGGCCCCGAGCTGGGCACCCGGGGTCACTCACTTAAAAATTTCTAAGAAACGATGTCGGCTAGACTCCAGGAAACACTTTTTCAGCCTCAGGGTTGTTAACTTCTGGAACATTCTTCCAGCAGAACTTATATCCTGCATTACCGTGTCTAGTTTTAAGCAGGGGTTGGACCGCAACTGGGGTAAGTTGTTTCCTGAATACTCTCCTTAATTGCTATACAAGCTCAGGTTTTTCATCTTTCAGCGTTATTCCGTAAATAAAGTAGGGGCTAGAGTTCTCTGTGTTTTTTATTTTATTATACACAATGCTACTTCAGCCGACCTCTCACCGTGCTGGTGAAGAGAAACTGCTCTTTCTTTGTCCAGCATCGGCTATAACGCGGTGCTCCCTAAGTTCAACCCGGATAATCTCTTGGCTTCGCGATCGGCGAAGATTTCAAATAGACAAAAAGAATATACGTTTTGGCAGTGGTGGGTGCTTCTCTGCAGCTTTCCACCGGAGGAAACTATGGACGCTCGATTGGCTTGTTAGCCACATACTGTCCTGTGGAAACTGAACTGTACTGAACTGAACTATATGTATGAAAAACGTATGGCGAGCAAGTTGAATTTTTTTGTCGTGACAGATTTCTGTAATTTTTTCGATTAATATTATCATGGTTGATAATAAATCTTTTGAGTGTGGGCGTTGGTGTCCACAACATGGATTCACCGGAAATCGCTCATGCGTAAGTAATCTGCTCCTGGCGGAGAAAGTTGGTGTGCTTTGACTGATTCTGGTCAAGCGGTCGATGTCATTTTTATCGACTTCAGTAAGGCGTTCGACCGGCTGCCCCACCGCCGATTGCTCGTCAAGCTGGAGGCTTTTGGAATTCAAAGTTGTCTACTTGAATGGATCGAGGCATTCATCTCATGGCGGTCAAACCGTGTAGAGGTGAATGGAGTTTTGTCTTCAGAGATGATAGCAGGCTCCGGAGTGCCGCAAGGATCTGTCCCCGGCCCTTTGTTATTCAAAATTTTCTTCAATTATATTCCGGACGCGGTAGCGATCGATTGTCTTTTATTCGCGGATGATTTGAAACTGTGGGCCTCTGTCCGTTCCTGCGATGGCCACTAGCAACTGTAACAAGCAGTTGATGACTTAATCAATTGGACACATCGCTGGTCACTGCCTATCAATGAGGACAAGACAGTAGTCATGCGCATAAACTCCGATGACACTGATGGTGAATACTTTCTCGGAGGTAAGCCTATTAGAGCGGTGACGGTTGAAAAAGACTTAGGGATTCTGGATCCGAAAAAAGAGTAACCCCATTTAAACGTGTGTGATGTCCAGTTCCTCGCTAGTCGACAAGAGAGAGACCTTGGTGTGTTAGTTCAAAACGACCTCGGATGTTCGGCCCAATATATCAAGGCATCACGTGTGGCGCATCGAAACGTTGGTCTACTGAAGGGGCTCTCAGTCAGTTAGACATACGCTTCTTTCCAGCCCTCCTAAATTCGTACGTTCGCCCTCATTTAGAGTATGCGGTGTTTGTCTGGCATTCGTGACTGAAGCGTGACGAACTTGTACTTGAGCGGCCTCAACGCCATGCCACGAGACTGGTAAAGGGGCTTGAGTGTTATATTTACGAAGATCGTCTCACTGCACTGAACCTTTTTTTAATCCAAGTACCGTCGAATCCGTGGCGACTTGATACTGGCTTACAGGATATTCACTGAAGAATGCCATCTCTGTGAAGAACTGCTTGTGCTTGCTACCGGGAATCGTACGCGTGACCATAATTTAAAAATTGCCCATCAACAAAGCAGGTTGGACTGTCGTAAACATTTTTATGCCGTTCGTGTTGCACAAACCTGGAACAATCTACCACGTTTTGTTGTGTGCCCCTTCCCTTTCTATTTTTAAAAACCGTTTAGATATGCACTTGTTTGATTTGCTTCATAATGTTTGAACAGCTATAACTTCCTATACTATATGATACTACACATTTTCCGATTTTCAGCGCACAAACTGCTTTCAGCTAGAAGTATCAACCAAAGTTTTGTGATGCTCGCATCCCCATCCCTTACAGTATCAACTTTTTTCTTCATTCGGACCTTAATTTTAACCCCGAACTTTCGAATCTATGTGTACAACATCCCGTGGTTTTCTTTTAAGCTTGCCGCTTTTTTTTACCACAATATACTATTGACTATTGGTTATGGATTCCTCGAAGTCGAAGGCTGACACTTGCCAGAAAATAAGCAGCGCTACCAGGATGCTCTGGGCGATTCGGCGTTCCTTTGCGTCCATTACCCCGCAAATCTTCCAGACACTTTTCTCTGCGTACATTCGTCCTCTGTTGGAATTTGAGCTACCTGTTGCATTCCCTCAGTCTGAAGGCGAATGCGACTCCTTGGAGAGGGTACAAAGGAGGGGCACTAAGATGGTTTATGGAATGCGCCAACTCGAGTACGAGGATAGGAGGAGCTCACTGAAACTCTACCCCCTAGAACTTCGAAGGGAAAGATTTGACCTGCTCCTGACACGCCGTATTCTTTTCGGTCAGTATGGAGACGAGGTCCTCCAGTACTTCCGATTAGTAGGCGAGTCGAGGATATGACTTTAAGTTACAGAAGCCTAGAAGGCTGGAGCTGAGTAATGCGAGCACGCTATCCACGCGGGTGGTAAACACTTGAAACTCACTACCTAAAGGGCTCCTGTCTCTACCATCTGAACAGCTATTTAAAAGCGCGTTGGATCAGCATTTGTTGATGTTACAGGCAGCATATCTACGTTATATTTGACTGGGTGTGCGGTCATGCACCCACACAGTGTATCGATTGAAATCCGCTTACAACTCTACTCTCATTAGTCCGTTAATATTGATCGCAAACTTGTTCAAATCATGTCACTTTGTTCAATAGAGTTCTGTTGTGCGCGTTGAGCCTTTTTTATCCTGTTCGGGATATAACAACTGGTGACGGGAATTATGGACCCTATGTTGATAGAGTTTTTGAAGCAGCAACAACAACAGATATTTCAACAACAACAAGCCACAACACAGATGATCGAATCATTAACCAATCAGTTAAAAAACTTGGCTACTTCGCAATTCCCGGTTGGTGCCACTTATCAGTTAAAAGACTCAATTGCACATAACATCCAAGAATTCCATTATGATCCAGACAACGGCGCCACTTCCAGTGCTTGGTATCATCGGTATGAAGACATATTTCTTGTGGACGGAGGTGCTTTGGATGAGCAAACGAAGGTACGCCTTTTGATGCAAAAACTTGGTGCCTCAGAACACAGTCAGTATTGTAATTACATCTTGCCAAACCATTCAAGAGACTTCAATTTGTCTGACACAGTGTCCAAGTTAAAATTGATTTTTGGAGAGCGAACATCCATATCCAACCTACGATATAATTGCCTGAAATTGTCGAAGTATTCCAGTGAAGATATCGTCACCTATGCCGGTCGTGTCAAGCAGGTATGTGAGCGCTTTCAACTGAACGAATTAACATCAACACAGTTCAAGGCTCTGATATTTGTTGCCGGATTGACCTCACCCGATGACGCTGAATTGAGGACACGTTTACTGGCCGAACTTGATTCTACTCCAGAAATATCCATACAGGATCTAACAGCTGAATACTTGAGATTGATAAATTTGAAACGTGATTCAGAAATGATCCAGTCATCGTCATCAAATAAAATAGCTACAGTTGATCGAATCACAAGAGCATCCCAGCACAGCCCTAGTCCAAAACTTTCTGATCGAACACGTAGACCACCTGCAGCTTGTTGGAACTGCGGACAATGGCATTTTGTTCGTTTTTGTCCTTATCGTGTAATTTCATGTTATAAATGCGGACGTACAGGCCACCTGGCAAAATTTTGTCGCCAAAATCAAACTCCGCGCTTCAGACACACCTCAAATGTTGTTTTCGCCACAAATTGTGCTCAATTCCAGAGTCTGCGCAAATTCATCACTCTTGAGATTAATGACCATCCAGTGAGACTGCAAATCGACAGTGTCTCAGATATAACCATTATTTTCTGTCGGAAAACCACCAATGATCCCAACAGCTCGAATCGCCAAGAATGCTTCTGGTGGAGATATACATTTTCTTGGTGAGTTGAAATGTAAGGTCAAGTTTCGTGATCAAAATCTACTCGGCACATGCTATGTATCAGCTAGCGACAAGCTAAATCTTTTGGGCATTGACTGGATAGAAGAACTCAAACTATGGGATGTACCATTCAATAGTGTTTGCGATGACTCTGTTGAAGTTACTCATGCCATCGACGAAAATGTGTACACTATACAACCAGTGAAGCTCAAAAGCACCGGAGAACTTAGGTGTCATTTTCAATCGAAATATCCAAATTTATTTTGTGAAGGATTGGGCCTCTGCAACAAAGCTGATGCAGTCTTATACTTACAACCGGGAACACGTCCAGTTTTTCGTCCAAAGAGACCAGTACCTTATTCTGCTTTGGAGGCTGTGGAGAAAGAGTTAGAACGCTTAGTCAAGGAAGGTGTCTTGAGTCCAGTGACATATTCATCATGGGCTGCACCAATTGTAGCAGTGAGAAAACCAAACGGAACACTGAGGATTTGCGCAGATTTTCCTACCGGGCTAAATGGCTCACTGGAGACACACCAATATCCATTACCAACCCCAGAGGATCTATTTTCGTAGATGTATGGCGGAAAAATATTTTCAAGGATTGACCTCTCTGATGCATACCTACGAGTTCCAGTTTGTGAGGAATAGAAAGAACTACTAACCATCAACACACACAAAAGGGTTGTATCATCATAATCGTCTGCCTTTCGGTGTCAAATGCGCTCCGGCAATCTTTCAGCAAATAATGGACACCATGCTCTCCGGATTATCCTTTGCTAAAGCCTATATGGATGATATCATCGTATCTAGCCAGAATCGCGAAGAACATTATGATCACTTAAACCAACTTTTCACAATCATAGAGGAGTACGGTTTCCGTGTCAGGCCAGAAAAATGCACTCCAATGACAGACACTGTAACCTACTTGGGATCAATAAATAATCATGAAGGTAGACAACCTGATCCAGACAAAATCGAGGCGATCAGAAACATGCCACCGCCTCACAACGTAGCGACATTGCAGTTTTTCCTTGGCCTGGTAAATTATTATCAAAACTTTGTACCAAAAATGCACGAACTTCGAGCACCACTTAATTATCTATTAACGAAGAACAGCAAATGGTCTTGGTCAAATGAATGTCAGCGCTCTTTCAACAGAATAAAGGATATCTTGTCGTCTGATCTACTGCTAATACACTACGATCCAAAACTACCCATGATCGTTGCAGCAGATGTATCACAAAATGGAATCGGCGCCGTATTGTTGCGTAAATATCCTAATGGAAAACAAAAAGCCGTCATGCACGTATCCAGAACATTAACAGCTGCTGAAAGGAATTACAGTCAGATCGAGAAAGAATGGTTGGCCCTCGTTTTTGCCGTTAACAAGTTCCATAAAATGATTCACGGACGAAAGTTTACATTATTCACAGATCATAAGCCACTTTTGGCAATATTTGGTGCGAAGAAGGGGATACCTGTACATACAGCAAATCGACTACAACGCTGGGCAACACAATTATTGTCGTATGATTTTGACCTCCGATACAAGTGTACCGGCAACTTTGGTCACGCTGATGCACTCTCAAGGCTCATTGCGGACATTGGTTCTCGATCACAAAATAAAGAATTCGTAGTGTCTTCTGTTTCAGCAGACCCGATGTACCATGTTTTCAGAGCAAGCGTCAGACATCTCCCAATAACGGCAGCAACAGTTCGCAAGGCAAACGCAAACGATCAAACACTACAACAAGTTATGCAATTCCAACAAAACGGCTGGCCTGAGAAAATCACTGATCCATATCTCAAGCAGTTCTCTACTCGCCAATTCGAACTATACATCGTTGATGGCTGTCTCATGTTCCACGATCGAGTAGTCATTCCTAAAGCTCTACAACATTTTGTTCTTCGACAATTACATCAGGGTCATCCTGGTATCAGTCGGATGAAAGCGCTTAGCCGGAACTATGCCTTTTGGCCCTTCATGGACCGTGAGATCAAAAACATGGTGCGCTCATGCTACAGTTGTGCTGAAGCAGCCAAATTACCTCCGAAATGTGAACCACAGCCCTGGTCTGTTCCATCGGGACCATGGAAACCTATTCATGCAGACTTTGCAGGACCCTTGAATGGGATACACTATTTGGTCATTGTTGACGCCTATTCAAAATGGCCCGAGATTTATGCCATGAATAGAATGACGACAAGTTCTACAACATCGATCTTCGGAAGACTATTTTCTCAATTTGGCATTCCAGAAACGTTAGTCACTGACAATGGACCACAGTTTACCTCATCTGAGTTCACCGAATTTTGTGCTTCCCTCACGATCAATCACATGCATTCGCCCATTTATCATCCACAATCCAATAGGCAGGCTGAACGTTTTGTAGATACTTTCAAACGAGCACTTGTAAAGCTGGAAGGGGAAGGAACGCGGAATGAACAACTGCATACCTTTCTGTTTGCGTACCGCACTACACCAAACCTATCGCTACCTGGAAAACAATCACCAGCCGAACTCTTTTTGGGCCGACCGCTAAGAACAATAAACACAGCGCCATGCTACCAAAAATCCCAGAACATAAAAAACAGGCATACTTCGAACTGCATACAGGTGAGAAGCCTAATGGAAGATCCTACAAACCAGGTGATCGAGTATATGTCAGGTCCTTTTACGGAACGAGAGAGAAATGGATTCCAGGAATCATAAGACGTCGTCTGGGCACAGTGACGTATGAGTTGCAGTATGCTTCACGAAAACACATTCGACACTTGAACCATATTAGACCTCGAACAATAGAAGATTATGGAATACAAAACGCAAAGAGTCAACTGCCACTTGATATCTTGTTAGATACTTTCGAAATTCCAACGGAAAACCAAAAGCCAAAGGAGCAGAACACATCAGATATGCAGCAAGAAGCTTTACCACAGAGACGCTCCAACCGAAATCGCAGGCCTGTACAATACCTAAATGTCAATCCTACGCTAAAATCATATGAATGACTTTCTCAATGAGGGAGATGTTACAGGCAGCATATCTACGTTATATTTGACTGTGTGTGCGGTCATGCACCCACACGCGCGTACAGTGTATCGATTGAAATCCGCTTACAACTCTACTCTCATTGGTCCGTTAATATTGATCGCAAACTTGTTCAAATCATGTCACTTTGTTCAATAGAGTTTTGTTGTGCGCGTTGAGCCTTTTTTATCCT
>JACCGJ010012465.1:0-29894 GCA_013407085.1 Atriophallophorus winterbourni
GGGTTTCTCTTCACCAGCACGGTGAGAGGTCAGCTATTCAGGAAACAATGCAATAATATGCGTGAACAATGTGTGGTGTATGAAATCACTAGCCTATTTGAGGTAAAGTGAAACACAGTCATAGACTGCATGTGGGCTAATTTACTGTCAGGTTGTCCAGGCCTAGACAGATATGATAAAAATGTAAAATACGTTTTTTGTTTTTTTATAAAGTTTTTTATTAGACAATATGCGGAAATATGATAGACCATTTAACGTCTAATTCCCTTTTAAAGCTCAACACATTTGGGAGGTTTACTATACAATCTGGGAGCTTGTTCCAGAAGTTAACCACACGGTTGCTGAAAAAGTGCTCACGTGCCAGCAACCTGGGCCTACTCTTAAGAAGTTTCATGGAATTACCCCTTGTAGCTGCTTTAGGTGCAAGTTTGAGGATTTCAGTAATATTATCACCTGTAAGACCCTTTAGAATCTTGAAGGCTTCTATTAGGTCACTTCGCAGCTGCCGTCTTTTTAGTGAGAACAAACCGAGGTCCTTGAGTCTAGCCTCATAATTTTTACCTGCCTGACCCTCAACCATCCTAGTCGCAAGGCGCTGGACCCTTTCGAGACATGCTATATCCTTTTTTAAGTACGGTGCCCAGGATTGAACGCAGTACTCCAAGGGAGGCCGCACGACTACTTTGTATAAGGGGATGAAGATTGAAGGTTTTCGGCAAGATAACGCTGAGCGAAGTCTGAACAATTCTCTGCGAGCCTTGTTTGCAGCTTCGGCACATTGAGTAGCCCATTTAAAATCGCCTGTTATAGTAATGCCAAGATCCTTCCCTTTCTGAGCAGCCGCTATTCTGATAGTTCCTTCTCCAACTTCTAGTTGGGTTGTCGCTAAATCAGTCGTCAGAAGACAGCTCTTCCCCAGGTTTAGTGGCAAGTCCCAGGTCTTTGTCCACTCGATTACTTTTTCTAAATCAGAGATAAGCGTATCTCTACTGTCGGTTCCTAGGATCTTAACATCATCAGCAAAAAGGAAGCAGCGTGAACTCAAGCACGCTGCCAGGTCGTTTACAAAAATAAGAAAAAGTAATGGACCAAGCACCGAGCCTTGAGGCACTCCACTGAGAATCAGTGATTCCTGCGAGCACTCCCCTGCAATTCTAACATAGTTAGTTCGATTAGTTAAGAAGCTGTCTAACCATCGATGTAGGTCACCTGTGACGCCACACATACTTAGTTTGTGCAGAAGGTACCTATGGTTTACCGAGTCAAATGCCTTTTGAAAATCAAGATAGCAGACTTCGACTACTCTCCCTTCATCGAGGCGTAATGTCACTTCGTCCAGAAAGCTTAGAAGATTGGTTAGGCAGGACCTTTCTTTCCAGAATCCGTGCTGGGCATCGGATAGTAAGGAATTGGCTACCAAATGTTTACATACCTGGTGCCGAATGATTTTTTCCAAGCACTTGCAAAGAATGCTTGTCAGGCTTACTGGCCTGTAGTTGCGTACATCTGAAATGGGACCCTTTTTGTATATGGCTATCACCGCCGCTCGTTTCCAATCATCCGGTAGTATACCCTGGAGTAAGGTAGCTTCGAAAAGATTTCTGATTGCAAGGCTAACTATATTCGCGAGCGGTTGAAGAATAGCCGGATGTATGCCGTCGGGGGCAGCCGACTTAGTTTTGTCCAGCTGCGACAGAACTGTGGTGACCATTTCCTGATTAACCTCCACCGAGCTAAAGGGAGGTGCTCTGCACTCGTGAGTTTCTAAACAGTTACCTGAATCGCGCCTGAATCGCGCCGATAAACACTGCAGAAGAATGAATGCAACGCATCAGCTTTTTCCGGTGCAGTCAAAGCCGTATTGCCATCGTCCAGCACTAACGTACCTATTTCCTCTCTTAATGATCGCTTGGACTGAACATAGCCATAAAAAGCTTTCAAGTTAATCTTTGCTTTTTTGGCAAGTCGGGATTCGAAGTCCCTTTTAGCTTTCCTTTGCAGCGCAACAGCTGAATTTCTGGTCTGTATGTATTGCAGTCTAGCTCTGTGAGTTCCACAGAATTTGTACGCCCTCCAGCTACGGTCACGGCATCTAATAGCCTTGCGAATAGACGCGCTCCACCAGGGTGGTTTTTACACGTGTCAAGAGATCAAAAACACGGAAAAGAAAATCGATCAATCAAACAGTGATTGCGAGGTTTGTTCCCCCGTCAGCGACATGAAACCAACTTGACCTCTGCGCCAAATGCCTGGATCCAGAACCAGTGATAGTGCTTCGGTTAAATGTACTTTTTGCGACTTACATCTGCTCGTTGCTTGTGATGAGAATTCAACTGATGAACGTGTAAAGCTTGTAAACGATAATAACTATCCATCTGTTTAAAAAAATTTGCGCTTGTTGGATAAGGTTGGTACGCCCAATCTGTTGAATCACATGAGCCCACAGTAATGTAGACTGGGTTTGAACCCATGATCATGAATAAAAAGCATATTTGCATGCATTTCCATCAAACACACCGTGACTAGTTTCGTGCTGTTTACATTTATCAGTTAGAAACCTAAGGATAAGGACCCACATGAGCTTCAAACAGAGGAATAATGGTTAACAAGGTGCGCTTGTATGCCACAAAACCTGTCATGTGGTGTATGCGATGGAAATCCTTGCAAATGAGCCTTCTTGTCCACCTATTTATTATTTTGGTAATGTCCGCAGAAATTGAAATTGGAATGGCTATCGCATGTGTATATATTCATGTGTCACAAACGAACTGAATACAATAGAGAGTTTATTGTCGCAACTGGAAGAGGAGCTTGCACAAATTAAGATTCTGTAAAGCCTTTGATCAAGCCTAAAACATTAAAATTGGACAAACGAATATGCTAAACGTCACCACTACATAACCCTGCTCCCTTAAAGGTTGAATTGTTGCAACAGAACAGCCAGAGAGTGTTAAAATGCCTTAGCGCCGAAAGCATTAACCTGAAATGCTCAAATATACAAAGTTGCTTCAAAAGGAATTTCGCTTATTGTTACCTGCACCAACGTGCTAGATGCAACTGAGAAGTTATTCTCGAATAGATACCAGCATCACTTAATCTAATGGTTGGAACTATGCACGCATATTAATCTGAAAAGCAATCCAACCGGTTTCGTTAGTTCGCTTGAGTCGTCCCCCAAAGCGCACACTAAGATAATTTGCGGTTGCTCATGGTAGTGCAAAAAAAATAGACGGCAAAGAAAATACATGTCGTGTATTTGTTGATGTGCCCTGATAAGAGCGGGTTAAATCGCCACCGAAATGGAATCAAAGAAACCAAACGATCGAGATAGGAGCACCCTTATTGTCTTAAATGTTTCAGAAGCCTCCCCCGGTTCAGATAAACAAAGTAAATCCAACCAGGACATAAACAGTGGAGATTGATTAGTAATGCTATCTAGACCAGCAATACAGCGGTTATTGGAAAAAATCCCGGAGTCAACAATCTAAGAATGTAATAATACACGGCCCCTTAAACTGACACTATTGAACAAAACTATGGCTTACACCGTGTTTAACAATTGGTACCAGCATCGATCCCAACTTCCATGAGAGATCAATCTTTTCAGTAAACACCTGAAAAGGGGCGATTTCGTGGAAGTTACCGAACATAGCGATCCAGGTAATCGTGATCCAAATTACGGTGTCGGCGATGAAATATACCCATTAACACGTAACCAGCCATCTTTGATACGTACTTAACTTATTTGCTCAAATACCCATCATACAACAATTTTATCCAGATCAAACATTAAATGTTTGTACACAAACGCACAATGCTTGACAAATAAAATAACTCTTTAATTGAGCTTCGTGAAAAATATTCACCACTCGTGATAGCCGTTACGGAAACCTGGTTCAATCAGCATTTATCTAAAGCGGAAATTTTCATTGCAAACGTGTTTGGAATGATCGTATGGACCGTGGAAGCTGAGGTGTTGCTATTTATTATTTATTTATTTATTTAATATTTATTTATTTATTATTAGCATAAACACCTCTCGTTCAGAGTAATCACAAACAAAGATTTGATATTGGAAGACTCACTGTTGTGTTCCCTTGAATTAGCAACAGGTGAAAGTTGTGTTATTGGGGTGATTTACCAACCACCGTCAGCAGACAAAGCATACAATGCTAGTTTACTCGAGAAAAAGTTGCTTGTTGTACCCAGATATTACAGCAACTTCCTGATCATAGGTGACTTAGTTCTCCTGAATTTACTGAAATACGAGATACATCCGGTGAATTCTTTTGAACGTTTATTTTAAGAAATATTCAACGAAAATCCTTTATTTAGACTCATCTCAAACAGCACTCGCTTCAGAGCCACAAACACACCATCCATGCTCGATCTTGTTGTGACGAGCGAGGAAAATGTCATCGAGGATATCCATTATAAAGCACCACTTGGAATGAGTGATCATGTATACATTGTTTTTGAGTATATATCTGAAGCGAAAAAGGGTCAGAAAGTAATACGAAAAATCGATACGGTTGCATTATCAATGGCTCTTCAATATGTCGCCGGCTGGGCACCGATTACCACTGATGTCCAACAATGCTGCTCATCGATACTGGAGAAAATCTACTGAAAATAGATGTGCACTCTAAATATGTGTACTGTAATTAGGTGAACTTAATTAGATACGTCGCAGTGAGCCTCCCAAGAGTAGTTTATTTCTAACAGAATGTATATGTTACAGTTGAATAGGGTTCTTACAAAGAACCACGTTATTTAAATATATAATGACCGAGTGATTATTGGTCAAGCACTCAAGGTGCTTCTAAACGTCTAATATATTTCGCTGCGCACATCCCCATCCTTCACACAACACTACCGGTTTCTGGCTGTGTGCCGATATCAGGTGAACACCGTAAGATCGAGTTCAGTGAGAATCGAAATAGTGGTATAGTGTTAAACAAAGGTATACATATATGCCATATATTATTAGGGTACTTATGAAGCACTAAGATATTTCAATACAGAATTTCAAAACGATTCTTGGTATTGCATTCAAATCGCTTTCAAAATAACACATTCTTGCGTGACACACACACACACCCAGCACACACACATTACGACCAATTCCTGGCTGTTTGCCATAATTACGTGGTGACAATAATATCCACATCAGTGAACATTGAAAAACGGATATAGTCGTGAACAAAGGTAAACTTTTATCCACTGTTCAGTTGGGTTCTTGGAAAGAACCAATATGATCGAATAATGTATCAAAAAGTCATTCTTTGCCAAGCACTCAAAGACACTTATAAACGACCATTATATTGTGTCGCTCACGTCACCATCATTTCCAAACCACAACTGTTCGAAGACAATGATATCCGGTACATGGAATCTTGAAACAGTTTAAGAGTGAAAAACAAAAGTATATTTGTATGCCAGTCCTAAATAAGATTCTCACAACTAGCATCGATACTCTAATAGAACAAATATAATATTGCGTTATACCAAATAAGCAAAATTTGAATGTTTGCAGAAGTCTCTCTCGTTCCACACGATGTAGAATGAGGTAGAAGTCTGGGTTCCTTGGCTGCGAAAAGATATTGCTCTCTTTGATGAAATCTTTCACAGAGCAAATAGTTAGTGATGTGACTTCGCAATATTCCGTAAACCGATAGATTGCGACCTCTGGGTCTATGTGACTTTGCCGAAATAAGGATATTCCGCGATATTATTAAGACCTATAGAAATGTGTCAACCGAAGGACTTCCGCTGAAACACTTGCTTGATGTGTGTGTTGGGAAAGTGACACGCGAACATACCTTATCCCCTTACGTTCCAATTTTCCGTATTGATTCTCGGCGCCATTTTGTCGCCGTACGTGTTATATTTCTTTTGAATTCCCTACACCAACATGTAGTGACTTTCCTTGCCAGGCGGTGTTTAAAGCGAAATTGGACTTACACATGCAAAAGAATATCATTCGTGAGCCATGCATTTGATATTTGCCATTCCTTTTATACTTGTATATTTCTCACGTTTTAATTCCTACAATAATCCTGTGGTGTTGTAGAGTATTAACTTTTTAACCATAAATGCTTGAATCCTAATATCCTTAGGTTAACTGTGTTGGAAAAATAGTAGTAGGTAGAATAAATGAATATTGGCTCAACCGTTTGGAACTATGCACGCAGTTGAGTCTGTGTTTCACTAACATTTTCTTTAAACAAATCCACAGCATGAAGTTTTTTTGTAAATTTCCTTGGTCAAATCATTGGCAGCAACTTCATCTTCGTCAATGTGTTAATACGGAAAACGAACACTTCTTGAGATCATAGCAGAACGCAGACTGCTAAATTGACCATTCGGTGGTTTGTGCAAAACTGAAATTCCATCAAAATACATTTCAACGCACCAAATTTTATCCTGAGACATGGATAGAGTTCATTCGTATGTGCGAAACAAATCTTGCTCTGCATTTACACGAACCATTTCAACCGAGCTTACCAACATAACTTCATTCGAAACAGTTTACGAAAACGTGGGACGTTATCAAACTGCGTAAGTCATGTTGCTCATTTCCGCGAATGGCCTGATAAAAGCTCGAACACTGGATTGCTTCTATGCTAAAGCTTTAGTGATCACTACCCTATCAGAAGAGAAACGGTCAGCGTTTTTAAATTTTACACGATTGACAACAGATTGAAGATTACGACTTCTTAGAACAGCCAGAAATAAGCTCTATCTGGTTGATAGACAATGAACAAAGATTATTTGATTGAAATTAAAATCGGTATCCATAAAGCTGGGGATACTGGTATGTTTCACGGTATGAATGATGTGATCAAGAGAGATTATAGTCCAAACAAACGTAAAAAACACCAATTAGATCCCCTTTTATCATACTAAGTATTAATGAAGCAGTTCTGGGTTGTGAACTGCACTCAAGTTATTTTTTATTGAACATAGTTTATGGTATGGAGAGTCGTTGATATTACTTAACTCGTTTGTCTTTTCAATCCGAAGAAGAGGATTTATGTATATCGATCTAAGCCTGAGATTTCGATGTAGATAATAAGGATCAATAATAATCCCAGCTGCTTGGTTGAAAAAGACCAATTTAATTTCATTAATTTACAAGTAATTAACTTATTGTTATTAAGTTTTTATTAGAATAACAACATTCAATGCCATTCGTACCATTGTTAGCAAAACGCGTGCAACTACAATCTAAGTGCTGTTTTCGATAGTTTGGTACGACGTGAATAAATTTAACCGCTGAAATAATTGCGTGATTCTGTCCGATCCACTGTTTATCAGCACAAAAGTTTCACAGCCCCTGCGATCACGAGAAGCGCGACCCAACTCAAATTTTGTGACAAGCGAGACGTAGAGTTACAATCCTCGGGGTATTTTCCCACGGTGTACGCTTTGTCAGCTGCGAAATGGTCGCTATAAAAACAGAAACAAATGTGAGATTTCTTGATTGAGTATTAAGATTATTCAGTCAGCACACAGAACAGCAGGTGCCATCAATATCACCTCGTATATATATGTGGGATGGACGAAATAACCATAACAGAATTTCTTTTTAAAGCTTATGTATTCTACTGCATAGCTTATCTATTGTACTAGGACAGTGCATCCTCCGCTGGTGTGTAATATTCACACGAATATGTAAGGTTCTCATTCCGAATGATGTATTCGATGATGATTTGAATTCATAAAGTCGAACATTTGGTACGCCACTTTTACAGTTCAAAGATATTTGCTGAGCAGATACTGATCTTGGGAGCTGTGCATATGATCACCATGACGTTGTGTTGCCTATCACTGTGGAGTCTACGTTAATGGTTGAACTCAGAACTCATAAACGTTCGTTGTAGAAGAAGCAGTAAGCTTAACAATAACCATAACATGACGAGGAATATGGATTGGAAATATAAAATCTCTCAAACATCAATAAGGACAGTCACATACTGAGTGGTTTGTTATATATCGATCTAGTTTAGAAGCGAAATTCGAAACATATTCCGAGTTTGTGATTTTTCAGGTTTTCCAAGTGAAACAAATACTTACCGAGAAACAAATACTACAAATAAATAATGGAGAATGTGGAATGCTTGAAACGTTTGCATGTTTTGTGTTCAATTAAGGCCTTTGGATTTAGCAAGTTTTTAAAGGGATGGTTTTCAGTATGCAAGATTTTGAATGCCAACAGGAGGTCACTCTGTAACTGCCATTAGGTAAAATTATGTAGATATAGTTTTAACGTTCGTTCATTGAAAGGCAAATTTCTGTAACGGGGATCAACATTGTCGCAATAAATGATAAATCCTGTCAAGTATTTCGATATCATTTCTCAGCCATGGTGTCAGGGCTTGGATAGAATATTCCATAACAGGAAGTACATACTTATTGACTAACAGGTGTAAGGTTTCAGCTGTGAAAATCCTTTTTAGATTAGATTACGGCAGGCTTTATTGTACTCTGTCAAGCAATGATGAGGTCAATCAACACCTGGGTATTGAGATTTTTTCCATAATCGAAATATTCACTCATGTAAACTGCCGAAAATAATGATTTCTTCGTACACTTTGGATATAAATGAAAGTCGCCATCAAACAGAAAAAATGAATAACACACACACGACATCCATATCGCTTTTTCCTGAGTCACAATAACATAAAGAGACATGGCTTGAAATACCAATGGCCAATGGCCAATCCTAAACTAAAGTTTACATCGATGCACCGTTTTGAAGCTACGTTCCTAGCAAATTGTAAACCAATCGTTTAGTGTTTTGAAGGATGGTCACTTTATTACGTGAATATTTTTGAAGATGTTATCTCAATAGAAAGACGACGATGAGATAAACATGAATCGAAAAGCCTCAAGACAATTTTGCAATTATTCCGTGGACACAGCTCGGAGAGATTAATGTTTACATTGGGTGTAATTTATTGCTTTCCGTGGTATTTAATTCGAAAGGAAAAGGTCATACCGTATCGTTGAAAAGCATTCGACAGAAAATTGAGTAATTACAAGTTATGACTGACATACCCTCCAACATAAATGCAAACCAAATATGCAGCATATTTTATCGTCCCAGGGTTATTTGCAGGAGAACAATCGGCCAGTCCACAACCGAACGCGGTGGCATTTGCGTGAACCATCTACATACACAAACCAAACATATTTTTAAATTACGAAAGTGAATACTGTCTCACAAACAGAAGCAGAAATAAGGAATGCAATTTTATGCCTTCAATCTTAAATTTTTACACGCGTTTCTCGAAAAATATATAGCAAAACTAGTTCTACTTGGAAGCCAAATTTAATCGCATTTGCACAACCAACTGTGGGATGGTCGACCTGTTTGGTGGATAAACTGTGAACGTACAATACGTAATTTTTGGCATCACAAACTCTTTTTTTTCAGCTTGCCATTGGTGATTTTGTACACTTATGATAAACTTTCGTATTGAATCGCTCGTGATTCTGACTGCACCACTCTGTTTGTGAATCTAGTGCTTTTTCCGTAACTGTGAGACATAACACGATCCACATAGTGCAAACAAAATATTCAATCAAATCAATGGAAACTACCAGTTTGTTTAATGTTCTTATCCTGTGAACAGAGAAACCGCAACTGAATGTTCGCTGTCATCAGGTGGATAAATCAAGAATATCTCCAGTAATTAGATGGATTGATTTAAATACATTATCAATTTGATAAACAGTGCTTGTCGTTGTTGGCCTCCTCCGACCGATTTCGACCTTAGATGTACATCACAAAAGCATGATTCTTTCCATGTTCCACAGCATTTCTGATGACTAAACAGTCCGATTTTGGAAGAAAAATTACTAACTCAGCGCTCCCAACTCTAGGCAGAACTCAGTCGATCAATGTCAGTTACACAACAGCGGCGTGATCTGCGTTCAGCATTTAAGAGCTTACAGACGACGCTTTGAACAACGTTTCTGATATGAGCGGTTAAGAGCAAGTTCTTCTTAACTCGCCGGGTCAATTCCAAGAGCTTCCATATCTCTTTCAAAAACGCACTTGTACCGCAAATACGGTTTACCCAATGATAGACTTCCAAATTGCAACTCAGCATAGAGTAGATCATTCGAAATATGACCATTTTTCATTCTGTGGACGTGACCAAGCCACCGAAGGTGGCGCTTTCCTAGTAGGGTGAACATGTTCTGTAGACTAGCTTTTGAAAGCACTTCAGCATTAGGCACTTTGTCCATCCGCGATATGTTTGTAGATGGACAGCATTCAGCTCCGTTCAGGAATGCGTTGGTGGTTCAGGTTTCACCCCAGGTCAGTAAACCACACGCACACACTGTATACCATCATCGCTTTCTTTATAGTCAACTTGCATTGATCCCAATAACGAGAGTTCAGTCGTTACAAAGTGACAGCTACTCTGCTAATCCGCTTATCAATCTCCGTTCATAGGAAGAGGTTAGCCGTATGGTTGAACCACGATGTGTTAAATGATGTGCTGGTTCAAGCTGACAGTTTCCAACAGTGATAATTGGAGGCGATACAGTCCCTTGACCATGGACTTTGGTCTTGCACATGCTGATTGTTAGCCCAAAGTAGTTGCTGTCGTCGAAAAAAGGTTCATTAACGACTGCAGATGTTCTTCTGAGCGAGCAATAATGGCTGCATCGTCAGCAAACAGCAGGTCACGGATGAGCACATCCCGTGCCTTAGTTTGTGCTCTCAACCGGTTCAGGTTGAAACGCTTACCATCACTTCGCGTGCCTTTGTAAATGCCTTATGTTCTCGTCCTAAAAGCGTGATCTAGGAGCAGATATAATAAACTACCTAAAGATGCATTGGAGCAAGAACACACTATTGTTTGACGCCTCGGTGAATTTCAAATGCTTCTAAGCTGAAACCGTTGAAATGGACTGAGCCCGTCATGCCTGGGTGGAATGAAATAAGGAGTTTGAGCAGTCTTGGAGGTAGCTAATAATGATCATGAATTTTGAAAAGACCCTCCCTGCTGGCGTATTCGAGTACTTTCGCTAAATCAATAAAAACCACAATATTTTCATTCACTGTTCCGGACACTTTCTTGAAGTTGTCTAAGGGAGAAGATCATGCCAACAGATGATCTTTCTCTGCGGAAGCAACATTGAGATTCGGGGTAAACTCTATCACCAAAAATTTGTAGCTGGATCCGTAAAACGTGAGCATGCAAATTGCTTAGAACATTCAGAAATGAGATTCCTCTCTAATTGTTGCAGTCAACTTTATTACATTTTCCTCAAATAGCGTTATGATCTTCATGGCTGGCATCTCTTGTTACACACACTCCTCCTGACAGCACTGAAAAATCAAATTTTTAAGAGGTTGCATTAATGCTGCTCTACAACATTTGATGAGCTTAGGTGGAATTCCGTCGTGACCGAGAGCCTTCCTATTCGCTAGGCAGTCGATTGCCTTATTGAGCTTACCAATAGTAATGGGAGTATCTAAATGTTTAATGGTTGATAAGCGGTCAACATTTTCAAGTGCATGAGATAAAAACGTAAAATCCGTTGTGTAGAGTGAGGAAAAGTTTTTAACCCATATTTGCCCTTGCTGAGTTTTGTTGACAATATGGCGTCCAGATACAGACTTAATGAGACCGTATTGATTATTGGCTGTCAAGCTTGTGACGCATACGGTACCCGTTCAACAGAACTGAAAAACTTTCACATCTTCGCTAAGCTCTGCTCCAGTCGGGCATTATCTTTAACCGGTATCTGCTGCTCCCCGTGTTATTCCCCATATAAGCGATATGAAGTGTCATCTCCATTGGTGCACTAAGATGTACTCCATGGCAGTTCAATATGGAGAACTAGCTTTTGCCAATGCAACAAGTGCTCCGTCTCCAGCGCACAGCTGAGACCAAAGGAACAGATAGGCTGATACAACGATGGCGCAGCTGGAGTTGAAGGACAAAGTTGAATACAACTTTAGACTAACTAACGGTAGTCTGAATCCGGATTTTTCATTGTAATGCATTCCCGCCAGGTCACTAAGGACCACGCGTGCATGTCAAAAACTGCACTTGGTTGTCAGAGGCTATATTAGAGTAATTTTTGGAATTGGTGGCGTATCACCAAAGCCGATGCAGCCATGGCAACCTCGGAATTCATAATACGACTAATTGCGAATATTTATGAAGAAATAGAGTACTGTAATTCAGCCTCTTAAATAGCATTAAGTTATGAATAGATATTTCACTCCGAGTCTAAAAATTGCTGTTTTGCGCCAATTGCCCGGCGTTTTAACAAAGTGCTTGACAGAACTATCTAGCGGATAATGCAAACTACTCATAATGGTGTATTCGAGTAGTGCACGTAAGGAATTCGTTTGGAAATGAGAGGTAGCGAGCAGGTAAACGATCGAGAGATGATGATATCCGATAAAAATGTGATGCGGCGAACCAGTTGTATTCAAGGTTAATTTAGGTTAATACTCGTCCACGGGTTCATGAATCACAGGACCAAACCTTACTGTCTCCACCTGATGACGGATAACAGCCAGAACCTGATTGTGATGTGTCAGTGCAAATGAGAGGGGCACTCGCAAATTATTACAAAAATATCAGATTAGGGAAATCTTGCCTAAATAGGAAATATAAGAATTTTGCATCGTTAGCCAAATCTTTTCATCCGTGCGGTGGAAACAATCAGTCGCCGTCACAGGTTTTAGCCGATAACACAAGCGTCAATTGGTGGTCGAAGATAAAATAATATCAGGAAATGCTATTGCGAGACGTTCTGTAATAGAATCAATTCGCAATTTCCACCTTTCACAATCGGTATAAATTATGGATGTTTTTATTTTGTACATGTCTGTTTCCTTCGGAATGCTCTCCCGAAACAATTTTACCACTCCTCGCGAGAAGCATTCTTCGAAAATTTGGACCCGTATTTGCTGCACTACGATTCGACGACACCTGCATATTAATTCGTGGTAAATATTCAACATGAGAATGCTTGACACGATATGATTATTTGTTATATTTTGTAATGAACGAATAATTGCTATGATATGATACTTGTGATGCTATGTGCTTACTATCAAAATAAAATTCTGTAATTGCGAGACCTGAACCTCTAAATTCCGTAGCAAATACAAGCTGAGCACAAATAAATTAGATAAAATTAAAAATGGTTTCATATCATATTAATATCAGCTTTCAAATGATGAAATTTTCGTTCTGGATAATCAAGGAATATACAAGCCACAATAGCACGATTTCAAAATACAAACTTACAATTTTGTAATTTTCACACGGTTGCGAGCTACGGCAAGTTCCGTCAGCAGGATTGTAGTTAGATTTTTCGCTTTTCAATGAAGTTTTTATCCTGAATCAAGTAGAATGATATAGAGGTAGTTATAGAATTGTATTTAAACACGAAACGTATTGTTTCAATATTTATATTACAACTTGGCAAATTTTGGGCTTTTCAAATATACACTAAATGAAATGGTGTTCATCATTGTTCTCGAAACCCCTATGGAGCCTATATAGAGATCATTCGTGTTTATCCGCTGAATGCAAACCGACCTCCTGTGATTGGCTGAGATTCGTGCCCGGACCGGATGGTCTCGTGTTCCGATTAGCCAGTAAATACCCTCTAATTGAACGTTCTCAATGTCTGCTTGCAGGATCGAATTTTAAGATTTTCGAAATTCGTACGTACTATGAATTTTGAATTTGGTGTTCATTCCGATTAAATTAGTGTCTTTCTTGCTCAGCATATAATCTGATTTGCCATTTCTGTTGCCGGCTTGTGTTTTGTATGCTTCCTTCTAGCTTTCTTTCAATCTAGCTGAAATGATATTTATCACAATCGGTAAATAAGTAATGTTATAGACCTTGGATTTTCTTATTTGATAACCACGTTTTATTGTTTACCAGTTTTCTATTGCTGGGAATAGTTTTCATGCCAGATTAAATCCAAGCAGACGTGTGATTCTTGCAAAAATTTCTGAAATGTGTTGCACGAAGCAAACTGTTAACGTTACTCTTCCAATGAGGTTAGATTTTTACATTATTGTTGCGAAAGTTTAAAATTCTAGGATAAATATTCTTTTGAATATGTATTTCTTGTCTACTTTCCTGCCATGCGTCCTTATGGATCAATCAATGCTTGCTTCTGAACGTCAACATACCATTTATGTTTTTCCATAAATGTATATATTTGCATACAGATTATATGGAGCTATAATTCACAACTATTCGTATGAAAATGGTGAGCAATTGCCATTTTCTACCAGTCTAGTAATTTGAACACATGACAATTGAGCAGCGGGGTGTCCATCACGTATCTTTTGGTTTGTAAATTTCAAGGATCTTCGTTCACAATCTAACCTTTTAATATGTGAGATTTCAGACCCGTATGAAGGTGTCTGGCTCAATTGCTCACAAAAAGAATATTTCAAATTCGATCCACATAATACTTCAAAAATGCCAGTGTTCAAACCAACGAAGATGATGTTATGCTTTCTGAGTGTATTGTCGATAACTCTGAAAATGATCGTCAGATCTATTAGGATCTGGTGTACGTATATTTTACGATGTTCTGGTGGCAGAAAGACAAAAACATTGCTATAAACCTGAACCAGCAAAATAAGCAATACGTCACTGAGCTGCTATCGTTCATAGTATATCCGGTTTGGTCGAGCAAGAATCAAGTAAACGATTGCAAAACGACAGCATTTAATAAATATTTTTTACAAGAAATAGTAGGTTAAAGCAGGATAATAACGGCTCGTGCTATACGCCTTAAGCCGAAAAGGAATTTCAACAACCTTCTCTTTTGATGAAATGAAGATTAGAATACTCGAGACATTGTACTAATGCCGAACATTGGTCGAAAAGATAATTTGATTTGCATGTTTCAACCTGGAAAGACCGATATGCTACTAAACTTGTCAAAAAACAGAAAAGTGCCGACTCTTCCGGAGTCGGTGTGACAATGACGGTTGTCTCAGATTATGTCATCACACGACACCATCCATCTTTACTTACCAAAAATGTTTTTGGATGCCTCTTTGCCAATGACCAATGCTTGATTAACAAATTTGCCGAACTTGTCGCTAGATGTGAGACAAAACTACCTCAGTGAATTGACATTACCGAAATTTGGCCTAATCTGAAAATCCACGATGGTGTGTTAGAGATTGCTGACAAGTCACTGCTTCGCCGAGACCGTACATCACGCAGAGGTGTGACACTCCATTATGATCAGAGACGCAAATGCAGAGAACTCACAGATTTCGACTGAGTGCTTCACGACAGGCTATGGTGCTTGTTGACAAGGACTACAGGGGAAGATTTTACAATCGTCGTAATTTATCGTCCACCAGCAGCGCCGGAAGTGTATAATACGAATCTACTCGACAAGCTACGCTTGATTGCCTCGAGATATCATATCAGAATCTTGATAATGGGAGACTTTGATCTGCCTTACTTGCTGAAGACTAACAAAATTTCTCAGACATCCACTACTGCTATCTTCCAGCAGCTCTTTGACTAAATTCCCTTATATAATCACGTGGAAAGCAATACAAGAAACAGAGGGACAGATATGCCTTCAATTCTTAATCTGATCTTAACAACTCAAGAAGACTCCATCGAAAACATTACATACGATTGTCCGCTAGGCTTAAACGACTATTTCGTCTTAAAGTTTGACTACAAATGTCAATCAGAGCGAACGACTGATACAACAAAAATCATTAGACAGGTATGCCTATCTAAATTATCAAAAGCCCTAAGCTTAATTAACGATTGGAAAATTGAAAGTATTGGAATGAGAGAGTAGTGGTCTAGAATTCTGACCAACCTTAACCGGGAAATCAACTCGTACCTAAACAGTGTTGAAATGCATTCGGATTTAAAATCCGCAGTCACAGACCGAAATGGATTAAAATGCAAAATATCGCATCCAAATCCAAAGCTCCTTTACCAGATTGTGAACAAGCAGTATTAAGTGAAACTTGGAGTTGCAGCCTCATGGACGCCATCTGGAGTGACCACAAATGCAGATGAAACCGCGGATGCTTTGGTAAATTATTATGCTACAGTATTTTCTCCAAAGGAAAGCGTTGATATACAACTGGATCCAGAAATAACGCATCGTGTACCATTGGACATAATAACCATTACCAAAGAAGAGGTGCTGGGAACTCTACTATCGTTGAATCCCAGAAAATCCTCTGGTTATGATAAAATTACCCCCTATATACTCAAGCATTGTGTACAATTTCTATGCGGACCTCTGACTCAGTTATTCTGCGAATCGCTGTCCCAAAGTTTCATACGGACGGAATGGAAATCCAGTATAATTCTCGCCGTTCAGAGCCCGCAAATTACCGGCCCTGTTACCTTGTTGTCCGCCGTATCCAAGATGCTCTAAAGGATCGTAGCGAACAAACTAAGCAAATACCTGGAAGAAAATAATCTATATTATTGAGCGCAGCAATGTTTTAGAAAGAGATTCTCCTGCCTTACCAACGTTCTCATTACACTTGACGATTGGATGTTGGGATTACCGTCGATGTATTTTACCTTGATATGTCTAAAGCATTCAACCATGTAAACCACAGTATTCTCTTGCAGAAGCTGGAACGTTGTAGTATCACTGGTAGAATAATAGTCTGGTTACAAAATTACCTGACTGATCGGCATGTTCAATTCTCTGCGGACGGTTCTTCATCGAAATCGGTATCCGTGACTAGTGGAGCGCCTCAGGGAACCGTCCTCGGACCAATCCTCTTCACACTTTATGCCAATGACATACCGGCTCTTATGAAATGTAAGATCGTACTGTTTGCGCACGATATAAAAGTGTGGTCTAGGATAAATAAGCCGGAAGACTGGGAACTGCTCCAGGAGGATCTGGACAATATCCAGGTTTGGTCCCTAAAAAAACCACCTATTTTTCAATTTCGATAATTGTCACATGTTAAAACTTGGAAAATATGTGGTGTACCAGTATTTTCTTGGAACACACAGCCTCTCATGGACCATGATACAAAAGGACTTGTGTATGTTAATAAGCAACACCCTAGGCATGTCGTTCCACTGCAACTACGTCTATAGCAAAACATTACAGAAATTGTCACTTCTAAAGAGAATTCTCGGTAGGTTTTTTAAACAGACAATCTCCCGAATTATAAATACGTACATCAGACCTACGATGGAATATGCTGTTCAAACATGATCACAATGACTTAAAAAAGATGTTGTGACTTTGCAAAGGATATACCATTTGAGCTACCAAACTTGTCACTGGACTCAGCCTGAAGCTATACAGTGAGAGGATCGAAACCCTGAATATATTCGATTATCCACGTGATCGTCTCCGGAGGGGGTTGAATTTAGTGTACAATATTTTTAATACCGCAAATCACCCTCTACAATGCTTATTTAATCTGAGGTGCTCGCATAGGACAAGAGCTCTCACCTTGACTCTAACTGTCCCTTACTCGCGACTCAACTGTAGACGACATTTTTTGCCGTGCGAGTTTGTTTTACTTGGAACAATTTACCAGTTTTCTTGTAAACTCACCAAATTGCACAGATTTTCAAGAGAAGTGTTTTTGTGTCTACTCATCAGTACCAAGTCTTTTGAAATATTCACAAATCTTAACTCAACGGTCCACATTGGAAGCACTGGACTCGAGTTTCGCTCTTAATAGAGCTCATCAGCAGTGCATATCCTGGTCTGAGTCGAACTCAGGAATTTCACCATTGTAGTCTCATGCCTTACGGCCTGAGGTACCGACCCCCGTTTGACCGTCCACCGATTAAGTCTTCATGAATGTCTCTGCAGACTGGCACATTTGTGTAGCATCATGCCTGACCATTCGATAAGGAGCCAGCAACAACTATTGTGGTCGTCCAACCGATCTGATCTCATCGTCAGGTCTTCCCATCAGATACAGTGTAGGCTAACACTGATTAGATCTGACAAGCATTGTTGTTGTTGAAGGGTGTTTTTTAGAGTTTGTTCATTATGTTTTTGTGTCTACTCATCAGTACCAAGTTTTCGAAATATTCACAAAGCTTATCACAAGGTTAAGAATCCTACGGTTTTTGCTATCATTCCAAAGATCTCATCGAGTTTCGCATTTCCATGCCTGATTCTGTGTTCTTTCTTGTGTGGTTAACGAGTTGTCGTGGATTATTTGCTGAATGACGAAATCACGAGTTTAAACGCAGCTATATCGACCAGTCGAGTAAAAAACAACAATCTCATAGACGGCCTTCCTAATTCAAACTACTAACATGTACGAACGCATCAAGAGATAAAAACACGGACAAGAAAATCGATCAATCAAACAGTGATTGCGTGGTTTGTTTCCCCGACAACGACATGGAACCAACTTGAACTCTGCGCCAAATGCCTGGATCCAGAACCAGTGATAGTGCTTCGGTTAAATGTACTTTTTGCGACTTACATCTGCTCGTTACTTGTGATGAGAATTCAACTGATGAACGTGTAAAGCTTGTAAACGATAATAACTATCCATCTGTTTAAAAAAATTTGCGCTTGTTGGTACGCCCAATCTGTTGAATCACATGAGCCCACAGTAATGTAGACTGGGTTTGAACCCATGATCATGAATAAAAAGCATATTTGCATGCATTTCCATCAAACACACCGTGACTAGTTTCGTGCTGTTTACATTTATCAGTTAGAAACCTAAGGATAAGGACCCACATGAGCTTCAAACAGAGGAATAATGGTTAACAAGGTGCGCTTGTATGCCACAAAACCTGTCATGTGGTGTATGCGATGGAAATCCTTGCAAATGAGCCTTCTTGTCCACCTATTTATTATTTTGGTAATGTCCGCAGAAATTGAAATTGAAATGGCTATCGCATGTGTATATATTCATGTGTCACAAACGAACTGAATACAATAGAGAGTTTATTGTCGCAACTGGAAGAGGAGCTTGCACAAATTAAGATTCTGTAAAGCCTTTGATCAAGCCTAAAACATTAAAATTAGACAAACGAATATGCTAAACGTCACCACTACATAACCCTGCTCCCTAAAAGGTTGAATTGTTGCAACAGAACAGCCAGAGAGTGTTGAAATGCCTTAGCGCCGAAAGCATTAACCTGAAATGCTCAAATATACAAAGTTGCTTCAAGAGGAATTTCGCTTATTGTTACCTGCACCAACGTGCTAGATGCAACTGAGAAGTTATTCTCGAATAGATACCAGCATCACTTAATCTAATGGTTGGAACACGCATATTAATCTAAAAAACAATCCAACCGGTTTCGTTAGTTCGCTTGAGTCGTCCCCCAAAGCGCACACTAAGATAATTTGCGGTTGCTCATGGTAGTGCAAAATAAAATAGACGGCAAAGAAAATACATGTCGTGTATTTGTTGATGTGCCCTGATAAGAGCGGGTTAAATCGCCACCGAAATGGAATCAAAGAAACCAAACGATCGAGATAGGAGCACCCTTGTTGTCTTAAATGTTTCAGAAGCCTCCCCCGGTTCAGATAAACAAAGTAAATCCAACCGGAACATAAAACAGTGGAGATTGATTAGTAATGCTATCTTAACCAGCAATACAGCGGTTAGTGGAGAAATCCCGGAGTCAACAATCTAATAATGTAATAATACACGGCCCCTTAAACTGACACTATTGACCACTACTATGGTTTACACCGTGTTTAACAATTGGTACCAGCATCGATCCCAACTTCCATGAGAGATCAAACTTTTCAGTAAACACCTGAAAATGGGCGATTTCGTGGAAGTTACCGAACCTCTGGTTACCGAACATAGCGATCCAGGTAATCGTGATCCAAATTACGGTGTCGGCGATGAAATATACCCATTAACACGTAACCAGCCATCTTTGATACGTACTTAACTTATTTACCCAAATACCCATCATACAACAATTTTATCCAGATCAAACATTAAATGTTTGTACACAAACGCACAATGCTTGACAAATAAAATAACTCTTTAATTGAGCTTCGTGAAAAATATTCACCACTCGTGATAGCCGTTACGGAAACCTGGTTCAATCAGCATTTATCTAAAGCGGAAATTTTCATTACAAACGTGTTTGGAATGATCGTATGGACCATGGAAGCCGAGGTGTTGCTATTTATTATTTATTTATTTATTATTTTTTTATTATTATTAGCATGAACACCTTTCGTTCAGAGTAATCACAAACAACGATTTGATTTTGGAAGACTCACTGTGGTGTTCCCTTGAATTAGCAACAGGTGAAAGTTGTGTTATTGGGGTGATTTACCAACCACCGTCAGCAGACAAAGCATACAATGCTAGTTTACTCGAGAAAAAGTTGCTTGTTGTACCCAGATATTACAGCAACTTCCTGATCATAGGTGACTTAGTTCTCCTGAATTTACTGAAATACGAGATACATCCGGTGAATTCTTTTGAACGTTTATTTTAAGAAATATTCAACGAAAATACTTTATTTAGACTCATCTCAAACAGCACTCGCTTCAGAGCCACAAACACACCGTCCATGCTCGATCTTGTTGTGACGAGCGAAGAAAATGTCATCGAGGATATCCATTATAAAGCACCACTTGGAATGAGTGATCATGTATACATTGTTTTTGAGTATATATCTGAAGCGAAAAAGGGTCAGAAAGTAATACGAAAAATCGATACGGTTGCATTATCAATGGCTCTTCAATATGTCGCCGGCTGGGCACCGATTACCACTGATGTCCAACAATGCTGCTCATCGATACTGGAGAAAATCTACTGAAAATAGATGTGCACTCTAAATATGTGTACTGTAATTAGGTGAACTTAATTAGATACGTCGCAGTGAGCCTCCCAAGAGTAGTTTATTTCTAACAGAATGTATATGTTACAGTTGAATAGGGTTCTTACAAAGAACCACGTTATTTAAATATATAATGACCGAGTGATTATTGGTCAAGCACTCAAGGTGCTTCTAAACGTCTAATATATTTCGCTGCGCACATCCCCATCCTTCACACAACACTACCGGTTTCTGGCTGTGTGCCGATATCAGGTGAACACCGTAAGATCGAGTTCAGTGAGAATCGAAATAGTGGTATAGTGTTAAACAAAGGTATACATATATGCCATATATTATTAGGGTACTTATGAAGCACTAAGATATTTCAATACAGAATTTCAAAACGATTCTTGGTATTGCATTCAAATCGCTTTCAAAATAACACATTCTTGCGTGACACACACACACACCCAGCACACACACATTACGACCAATTCCTGGCTGTTTGCCATAATTACGTGGTGACAATAATATCCACATCAGTGAACATTGAAAAACGGATATAGTCGTGAACAAAGGTAAACTTTTATCCACTGTTCAGTTGGGTTCTTGGAAAGAACCAATATGATCGAATAATGTATCAAAAAGTCATTCTTTGCCAAGCACTCAAAGACACTTATAAACGACCATTATATTGTGTCGCTCACGTCACCATCATTTCCAAACCACAACTGTTCGAAGACAATGATATCCGGTACATGGAATCTTGAAACAGTTTAAGAGTGAAAAACAAAAGTATATTTGTATGCCAGTCCTAAATAAGATTCTCACAACTAGCATCGATACTCTAATAGAACAAATATAATATTGCGTTATACCAAATAAGCAAAATTTGAATGTTTGCAGAAGTCTCTCTCGTTCCACACGATGTAGAATGAGGTAGAAGTCTGGGTTCCTTGGCTGCGAAAAGATATTGCTCTCTTTGATGAAATCTTTCACAGAGCAAATAGTTAGTGATGTGACTTCGCAATATTCCGTAAACCGATAGATTGCGACCTCTGGGTCTATGTGACTTTGCCGAAATAAGGATATTCCGCGATATTATTAAGACCTATAGAAATGTGTCAACCGAAGGACTTCCGCTGAAACACTTGCTTGATGTGTGTGTTGGGAAAGTGACACGCGAACATACCTTATCCCCTTACGTTCCAATTTTCCGTATTGATTCTCGGCGCCATTTTGTCGCCGTACGTGTTATATTTCTTTTGAATTCCCTACACCAACATGTAGTGACTTTCCTTGCCAGGCGGTGTTTAAAGCGAAATTGGACTTACACATGCAAAAGAATATCATTCGTGAGCCATGCATTTGATATTTGCCATTCCTTTTATACTTGTATATTTCTCACGTTTTAATTCCTACAATAATCCTGTGGTGTTGTAGAGTATTAACTTTTTAACCATAAATGCTTGAATCCTAATATCCTTAGGTTAACTGTGTTGGAAAAATAGTAGTAGGTAGAATAAATGAATATTGGCTCAACCGTTTGGAACTATGCACGCAGTTGAGTCTGTGTTTCACTAACATTTTCTTTAAACAAATCCACAGCATGAAGTTTTTTTGTAAATTTCCTTGGTCAAATCATTGGCAGCAACTTCATCTTCGTCAATGTGTTAATACGGAAAACGAACACTTCTTGAGATCATAGCAGAACGCAGACTGCTAAATTGACCATTCGGTGGTTTGTGCAAAACTGAAATTCCATCAAAATACATTTCAACGCACCAAATTTTATCCTGAGACATGGATAGAGTTCATTCGTATGTGCGAAACAAATCTTGCTCTGCATTTACACGAACCATTTCAACCGAGCTTACCAACATAACTTCATTCGAAACAGTTTACGAAAACGTGGGACGTTATCAAACTGCGTAAGTCATGTTGCTCATTTCCGCGAATGGCCTGATAAAAGCTCGAACACTGGATTGCTTCTATGCTAAAGCTTTAGTGATCACTACCCTATCAGAAGAGAAACGGTCAGCGTTTTTAAATTTTACACGATTGACAACAGATTGAAGATTACGACTTCTTAGAACAGCCAGAAATAAGCTCTATCTGGTTGATAGACAATGAACAAAGATTATTTGATTGAAATTAAAATCGGTATCCATAAAGCTGGGGATACTGGTATGTTTCACGGTATGAATGATGTGATCAAGAGAGATTATAGTCCAAACAAACGTAAAAAACACCAATTAGATCCCCTTTTATCATACTAAGTATTAATGAAGCAGTTCTGGGTTGTGAACTGCACTCAAGTTATTTTTTATTGAACATAGTTTATGGTATGGAGAGTCGTTGATATTACTTAACTCGTTTGTCTTTTCAATCCGAAGAAGAGGATTTATGTATATCGATCTAAGCCTGAGATTTCGATGTAGATAATAAGGATCAATAATAATCCCAGCTGCTTGGTTGAAAAAGACCAATTTAATTTCATTAATTTACAAGTAATTAACTTATTGTTATTAAGTTTTTATTAGAATAACAACATTCAATGCCATTCGTACCATTGTTAGCAAAACGCGTGCAACTACAATCTAAGTGCTGTTTTCGATAGTTTGGTACGACGTGAATAAATTTAACCGCTGAAATAATTGCGTGATTCTGTCCGATCCACTGTTTATCAGCACAAAAGTTTCACAGCCCCTGCGATCACGAGAAGCGCGACCCAACTCAAATTTTGTGACAAGCGAGACGTAGAGTTACAATCCTCGGGGTATTTTCCCACGGTGTACGCTTTGTCAGCTGCGAAATGGTCGCTATAAAAACAGAAACAAATGTGAGATTTCTTGATTGAGTATTAAGATTATTCAGTCAGCACACAGAACAGCAGGTGCCATCAATATCACCTCGTATATATATGTGGGATGGACGAAATAACCATAACAGAATTTCTTTTTAAAGCTTATGTATTCTACTGCATAGCTTATCTATTGTACTAGGACAGTGCATCCTCCGCTGGTGTGTAATATTCACACGAATATGTAAGGTTCTCATTCCGAATGATGTATTCGATGATGATTTGAATTCATAAAGTCGAACATTTGGTACGCCACTTTTACAGTTCAAAGATATTTGCTGAGCAGATACTGATCTTGGGAGCTGTGCATATGATCACCATGACGTTGTGTTGCCTATCACTGTGGAGTCTACGTTAATGGTTGAACTCAGAACTCATAAACGTTCGTTGTAGAAGAAGCAGTAAGCTTAACAATAACCATAACATGACGAGGAATATGGATTGGAAATATAAAATCTCTCAAACATCAATAAGGACAGTCACATACTGAGTGGTTTGTTATATATCGATCTAGTTTAGAAGCGAAATTCGAAACATATTCCGAGTTTGTGATTTTTCAGGTTTTCCAAGTGAAACAAATACTTACCGAGAAACAAATACTACAAATAAATAATGGAGAATGTGGAATGCTTGAAACGTTTGCATGTTTTGTGTTCAATTAAGGCCTTTGGATTTAGCAAGTTTTTAAAGGGATGGTTTTCAGTATGCAAGATTTTGAATGCCAACAGGAGGTCACTCTGTAACTGCCATTAGGTAAAATTATGTAGATATAGTTTTAACGTTCGTTCATTGAAAGGCAAATTTCTGTAACGGGGATCAACATTGTCGCAATAAATGATAAATCCTGTCAAGTATTTCGATATCATTTCTCAGCCATGGTGTCAGGGCTTGGATAGAATATTCCATAACAGGAAGTACATACTTATTGACTAACAGGTGTAAGGTTTCAGCTGTGAAAATCCTTTTTAGATTAGATTACGGCAGGCTTTATTGTACTCTGTCAAGCAATGATGAGGTCAATCAACACCTGGGTATTGAGATTTTTTCCATAATCGAAATATTCACTCATGTAAACTGCCGAAAATAATGATTTCTTCGTACACTTTGGATATAAATGAAAGTCGCCATCAAACAGAAAAAATGAATAACACACACACGACATCCATATCGCTTTTTCCTGAGTCACAATAACATAAAGAGACATGGCTTGAAATACCAATGGCCAATGGCCAATCCTAAACTAAAGTTTACATCGATGCACCGTTTTGAAGCTACGTTCCTAGCAAATTGTAAACCAATCGTTTAGTGTTTTGAAGGATGGTCACTTTATTACGTGAATATTTTTGAAGATGTTATCTCAATAGAAAGACGACGATGAGATAAACATGAATCGAAAAGCCTCAAGACAATTTTGCAATTATTCCGTGGACACAGCTCGGAGAGATTAATGTTTACATTGGGTGTAATTTATTGCTTTCCGTGGTATTTAATTCGAAAGGAAAAGGTCATACCGTATCGTTGAAAAGCATTCGACAGAAAATTGAGTAATTACAAGTTATGACTGACATACCCTCCAACATAAATGCAAACCAAATATGCAGCATATTTTATCGTCCCAGGGTTATTTGCAGGAGAACAATCGGCCAGTCCACAACCGAACGCGGTGGCATTTGCGTGAACCATCTACATACACAAACCAAACATATTTTTAAATTACGAAAGTGAATACTGTCTCACAAACAGAAGCAGAAATAAGGAATGCAATTTTATGCCTTCAATCTTAAATTTTTACACGCGTTTCTCGAAAAATATATAGCAAAACTAGTTCTACTTGGAAGCCAAATTTAATCGCATTTGCACAACCAACTGTGGGATGGTCGACCTGTTTGGTGGATAAACTGTGAACGTACAATACGTAATTTTTGGCATCACAAACTCTTTTTTTTCAGCTTGCCATTGGTGATTTTGTACACTTATGATAAACTTTCGTATTGAATCGCTCGTGATTCTGACTGCACCACTCTGTTTGTGAATCTAGTGCTTTTTCCGTAACTGTGAGACATAACACGATCCACATAGTGCAAACAAAATATTCAATCAAATCAATGGAAACTACCAGTTTGTTTAATGTTCTTATCCTGTGAACAGAGAAACCGCAACTGAATGTTCGCTGTCATCAGGTGGATAAATCAAGAATATCTCCAGTAATTAGATGGATTGATTTAAATACATTATCAATTTGATAAACAGTGCTTGTCGTTGTTGGCCTCCTCCGACCGATTTCGACCTTAGATGTACATCACAAAAGCATGATTCTTTCCATGTTCCACAGCATTTCTGATGACTAAACAGTCCGATTTTGGAAGAAAAATTACTAACTCAGCGCTCCCAACTCTAGGCAGAACTCAGTCGATCAATGTCAGTTACACAACAGCGGCGTGATCTGCGTTCAGCATTTAAGAGCTTACAGACGACGCTTTGAACAACGTTTCTGATATGAGCGGTTAAGAGCAAGTTCTTCTTAACTCGCCGGGTCAATTCCAAGAGCTTCCATATCTCTTTCAAAAACGCACTTGTACCGCAAATACGGTTTACCCAATGATAGACTTCCAAATTGCAACTCAGCATAGAGTAGATCATTCGAAATATGACCATTTTTCATTCTGTGGACGTGACCAAGCCACCGAAGGTGGCGCTTTCCTAGTAGGGTGAACATGTTCTGTAGACTAGCTTTTGAAAGCACTTCAGCATTAGGCACTTTGTCCATCCGCGATATGTTTGTAGATGGACAGCATTCAGCTCCGTTCAGGAATGCGTTGGTGGTTCAGGTTTCACCCCAGGTCAGTAAACCACACGCACACACTGTATACCATCATCGCTTTCTTTATAGTCAACTTGCATTGATCCCAATAACGAGAGTTCAGTCGTTACAAAGTGACAGCTACTCTGCTAATCCGCTTATCAATCTCCGTTCATAGGAAGAGGTTAGCCGTATGGTTGAACCACGATGTGTTAAATGATGTGCTGGTTCAAGCTGACAGTTTCCAACAGTGATAATTGGAGGCGATACAGTCCCTTGACCATGGACTTTGGTCTTGCACATGCTGATTGTTAGCCCAAAGTAGTTGCTGTCGTCGAAAAAAGGTTCATTAACGACTGCAGATGTTCTTCTGAGCGAGCAATAATGGCTGCATCGTCAGCAAACAGCAGGTCACGGATGAGCACATCCCGTGCCTTAGTTTGTGCTCTCAACCGGTTCAGGTTGAAACGCTTACCATCACTTCGCGTGCCTTTGTAAATGCCTTATGTTCTCGTCCTAAAAGCGTGATCTAGGAGCAGATATAATAAACTACCTAAAGATGCATTGGAGCAAGAACACACTATTGTTTGACGCCTCGGTGAATTTCAAATGCTTCTAAGCTGAAACCGTTGAAATGGACTGAGCCCGTCATGCCTGGGTGGAATGAAATAAGGAGTTTGAGCAGTCTTGGAGGTAGCTAATAATGATCATGAATTTTGAAAAGACCCTCCCTGCTGGCGTATTCGAGTACTTTCGCTAAATCAATAAAAACCACAATATTTTCATTCACTGTTCCGGACACTTTCTTGAAGTTGTCTAAGGGAGAAGATCATGCCAACAGATGATCTTTCTCTGCGGAAGCAACATTGAGATTCGGGGTAAACTCTATCACCAAAAATTTGTAGCTGGATCCGTAAAACGTGAGCATGCAAATTGCTTAGAACATTCAGAAATGAGATTCCTCTCTAATTGTTGCAGTCAACTTTATTACATTTTCCTCAAATAGCGTTATGATCTTCATGGCTGGCATCTCTTGTTACACACACTCCTCCTGACAGCACTGAAAAATCAAATTTTTAAGAGGTTGCATTAATGCTGCTCTACAACATTTGATGAGCTTAGGTGGAATTCCGTCGTGACCGAGAGCCTTCCTATTCGCTAGGCAGTCGATTGCCTTATTGAGCTTACCAATAGTAATGGGAGTATCTAAATGTTTAATGGTTGATAAGCGGTCAACATTTTCAAGTGCATGAGATAAAAACGTAAAATCCGTTGTGTAGAGTGAGGAAAAGTTTTTAACCCATATTTGCCCTTGCTGAGTTTTGTTGACAATATGGCGTCCAGATACAGACTTAATGAGACCGTATTGATTATTGGCTGTCAAGCTTGTGACGCATACGGTACCCGTTCAACAGAACTGAAAAACTTTCACATCTTCGCTAAGCTCTGCTCCAGTCGGGCATTATCTTTAACCGGTATCTGCTGCTCCCCGTGTTATTCCCCATATAAGCGATATGAAGTGTCATCTCCATTGGTGCACTAAGATGTACTCCATGGCAGTTCAATATGGAGAACTAGCTTTTGCCAATGCAACAAGTGCTCCGTCTCCAGCGCACAGCTGAGACCAAAGGAACAGATAGGCTGATACAACGATGGCGCAGCTGGAGTTGAAGGACAAAGTTGAATACAACTTTAGACTAACTAACGGTAGTCTGAATCCGGATTTTTCATTGTAATGCATTCCCGCCAGGTCACTAAGGACCACGCGTGCATGTCAAAAACTGCACTTGGTTGTCAGAGGCTATATTAGAGTAATTTTTGGAATTGGTGGCGTATCACCAAAGCCGATGCAGCCATGGCAACCTCGGAATTCATAATACGACTAATTGCGAATATTTATGAAGAAATAGAGTACTGTAATTCAGCCTCTTAAATAGCATTAAGTTATGAATAGATATTTCACTCCGAGTCTAAAAATTGCTGTTTTGCGCCAATTGCCCGGCGTTTTAACAAAGTGCTTGACAGAACTATCTAGCGGATAATGCAAACTACTCATAATGGTGTATTCGAGTAGTGCACGTAAGGAATTCGTTTGGAAATGAGAGGTAGCGAGCAGGTAAACGATCGAGAGATGATGATATCCGATAAAAATGTGATGCGGCGAACCAGTTGTATTCAAGGTTAATTTAGGTTAATACTCGTCCACGGGTTCATGAATCACAGGACCAAACCTTACTGTCTCCACCTGATGACGGATAACAGCCAGAACCTGATTGTGATGTGTCAGTGCAAATGAGAGGGGCACTCGCAAATTATTACAAAAATATCAGATTAGGGAAATCTTGCCTAAATAGGAAATATAAGAATTTTGCATCGTTAGCCAAATCTTTTCATCCGTGCGGTGGAAACAATCAGTCGCCGTCACAGGTTTTAGCCGATAACACAAGCGTCAATTGGTGGTCGAAGATAAAATAATATCAGGAAATGCTATTGCGAGACGTTCTGTAATAGAATCAATTCGCAATTTCCACCTTTCACAATCGGTATAAATTATGGATGTTTTTATTTTGTACATGTCTGTTTCCTTCGGAATGCTCTCCCGAAACAATTTTACCACTCCTCGCGAGAAGCATTCTTCGAAAATTTGGACCCGTATTTGCTGCACTACGATTCGACGACACCTGCATATTAATTCGTGGTAAATATTCAACATGAGAATGCTTGACACGATATGATTATTTGTTATATTTTGTAATGAACGAATAATTGCTATGATATGATACTTGTGATGCTATGTGCTTACTATCAAAATAAAATTCTGTAATTGCGAGACCTGAACCTCTAAATTCCGTAGCAAATACAAGCTGAGCACAAATAAATTAGATAAACCGGTCGTGGGGTGTGAATGACGGAAAAGCATGCAAATGAATAAATTAGATAAAATTAAAAATGGTTTCATATCATATTAATATCAGCTTTCAAATGATGAAATTTTCGTTCTGGATAATCAAGGAATATACAAGCCACAATAGCACGATTTCAAAATACAAACTTACAATTTTGTAATTTTCACACGGTTGCGAGCTACGGCAAGTTCCGTCAGCAGGATTGTAGTTAGATTTTTCGCTTTTCAATGAAGTTTTTATCCTGAATCAAGTAGAATGATATAGAGGTAGTTATAGAATTGTATTTAAACACGAAACGTATTGTTTCAATATTTATATTACAACTTGGCAAATTTTGGGCTTTTCAAATATACACTAAATGAAATGGTGTTCATCATTGTTCTCGAAACCCCTATGGAGCCTATATAGAGATCATTCGTGTTTATCCGCTGAATGCAAACCGACCTCCTGTGATTGGCTGAGATTCGTGCCCGGACCGGATGGTCTCGTGTTCCGATTAGCCAGTAAAT
>JACCGJ010012466.1:0-10855 GCA_013407085.1 Atriophallophorus winterbourni
GAGGAAACGACCGACGGGCGCGAGTATTCCTGGAAGCGCGGAACTCAACAACAAATTCAATTGGCTGCAACATATGGACCAATGAGAAACCGCTCACGGAGAAGGCATAACATGAACTAGACCAATCCGCGGGAGTGATGGTGAACAGACAGACAAGCCGTATAGAAACCGAAGAATTTCAACTACAAGACGTTTCGAAGGAAGTTTTGCTAATGATTTCATCTAGCCTGATGACGAAACGTCCAAGAACAACTACGCAAGCTCGGAGGACACAAGTTGAACAACTTCCACACCCTGAGCTACGAATATTTCCCCTATTGGTGAGACTCCGGTGTCTGTTCTCATGCAGCAAGTTGTTCCATGCATAGTGCAGAAGTATGTATGCATGTATGAAATCGGAAGCCTGCTGAAGTCAAAGTGCTGCAGTCACAGATGTTTATTTTCCCTAAAAACTCAATATCTTTAAAGATATTACGACTCTATGTCAACATTGATATGAATTATTTGGCGCGAAAACCATGATTATAATTTGATCATTGCGTTTATAATTTGATCATATTCGCCCTCTATTCTCATTGGTCCATCGAGTCCTTGACGCGGTTTTAATGTGCTATTTCCCAAGGTCATTCCTTTTTACATTCTCATGGATGAGTAAACCATGTTTGTTATTATTGGAGTGAGCTGCAATACGAACTTCTCTGAAGCCCTCGTCTTCTCTCTCAATAGTCGGTTGGGCAATATCGTGGGAAGCATATCCAGTTGCAATATTAGCTCCATATCAAGAACGTAACAGTTAAGATACTGTACTAAAGTGTGATGTGAAAGCAAAAGCTTGTCCAGGCAACGTGCCGCACAGTCAGAGACTGCACGTGGGCTGATATACTGTCAGGTTGCCCAGGCCAAGAAAGATACGATAAAAGAAATATAAAGAAAATAGAGATGGTAGTGAGACTCCAGCGTGTTTCAGCATGCAGCTCACTACCGGTGGCCAATCAATTTAGCACGATGTTAGCCGCACAGCACAAAAGTAGTGCACGATAGCATATACCTCAAAACAAACACGCATTCAAGCAAGTGTTGTAAACGAGTAGAGTGACATCAGCATGACAGTTTCCATGCGGCTTTCACCGTCACTCATCCTAACAAACTTTCCTCGCCACTTTACTTGACAACATACAACATTAATCAAACACTCCAACAACAAGACCGTCAAAGACCACGATTTTGAGCCACATCACTCACCGTGCTAAATTGAATGGCCAGAGGTAGTGAGCTGCATGCTGAAACACCCTGGAGTCACACTACCATTTCCTGTTCTTTTTTCTTCCTCATATCTGTCTACGCCTGGGCAACCTGACAGTATCTTCGCCCACGTCCAATCTCTAACTGTGCGGCACTTTGTCTGGATCAGGATTGTTCTTTCATACATACACATCACTCAGGGTCAGAAAGTGGCAAACTGGTAAAAACACGTCGTCTATGCGACTGCACAACACTCTGGTCGACAATAATGAAATAGCAATGCAAAACAGGTGTAATAAATCACGTTTCAAATACCTACTTGCCACCACTTAGCTTGCGAAGATATGCGTGGAAGGACATGAACTTCACCGGAGGGTTCAAGTGTTCCAGGTACTCCGCGTCAAAAGGCTGGAACCAATCGATCGAGGAGGGAAATAAACGCGCGTGTGCACATCATGGTACATATGAGTGGATTTCACGCAAAACAAGATCACTCACCTCAAGCGGGACACAATGAATGCACTGTCCAGAGGGTGGATGGTGACATCTGGAAGAAGAAATGCGGAAAATATGCGAGTATGAAAGGCAGGTTTGTGACGAATTGTCTTCAACATCATCATCATCATCATGAAGCACAAGTCTGGAGCCAGACAAAGTGCCAAGCAACAGGAAGAGCAGATAAGAAAGCGAGTGAAAAAAGGGAAAGCAGGCAACCGGAATATGCACAAGCAAATTCGCAAAAAGCAGCTTGTATTTGTAGTTTCACTGCATGTGACTTTTTTGTTTTTTATATAAAATAATACCGGATAAAAAAATTATGACACACATAATAAAATATACTGCCGCCATTGACTTCAGTTTGCAGCCATATCTCGTAAGGCTTCCAGCCAACTATTAGGTAGAGCTTTCGGACCCACACAGACAAGCAAATACGCCCAACAGAGCCTAGCGCTACGGTGAGTTTCTTCATCCCAACGCGCCACGTCACGGACTGGACACCCGATCGTTTCTTCCAGGCTCTGTGAATAAGGCGCAGTACGGTAAACGGTGAGGAGGCATTGTTAAAACATGTCCCAACGAGCAAGCATCAGCATTTCTCTCAGTCCGTGGCCACCTGGTCCTAACACCCGCTTGCAGACATGTATATTTGTAACACGATGCTGCCACCGAATGCGATCAATTCTACGCAGGCAACGGTTATCAAAAACAGATAGCCGACAAGCAAGTTAATATCAGGGAAAAAGAAATGATACATTGTTTGCATTGATGTCGAGCAACGTACGAGCCGTGGTGCCAAAGGTATGAAGATTTTACCGCACAGACGATGCGTGGAACGTTCGACTCCTAGTTCGCAAATTGACCTCAGTAAGCATTGTGACGTTATTTCGCAACAAAACCCACGCGACCGTTTATTCACACAGATAGTCGAAACACTGAAACAGCTATTTGGAGACAGATCATCACACACGTCAACGATGCCTGAAACTCGTCATACAACAATCCAATGTTTTCCTCACTCACAGTTATTGTTACCAGAGAATTCGATGTTTGAGCTTCATTCACTAGAGGATCATCGGTTTAAAAAGTTCATATTTACTCGCAGTTTCAATTACTCGAATTTTAAAGATATCCGGACTCAACTCCTCAATCGACATGGACGATTATCGTGGATTTATCAATCCAAACGGGATTCGGATATCATCTAATTCAAGGTCGGGCTAAAGAAGCTCCCTTCCGCGTGTTAGCCATACAGCGCTTGACATTTTTGCAGTTCTACTCATTAGAACAACACCCAGGTTAGCGACGCAACATCATCAGTCACAAGGACGGTTTTCGCCACTCGAGGCCTTTAAACAAGTCCCTTAGTCTTTGGACTAAGTTCTAAGTCAACGCAGCTGATTAGAGAAAATTTGTAATGGTCCAGATCAACGGTCAGTTTGATCGGTTGCAGTTGGACACAGCATCGTACATCACAATCTCTCACGTAAACCTTGGCGGAAACTTGGCTCCCCGGTACTTAAACCTACGAAGAAGACCGCCGCTAGTGTTGTGATGGTTCCGTGTGGTATGATATGAAAGCACTAGCCTGATCAAGGCAAAGTGACGCACAGTCAGAGACTGTACTTTGGCCAGATCTTGATCAATCTTGTCCTCGATTACACTACCTCTTCCACTGGAACCGATTTGAGAACGTGAGCCAGAATCCTGAGAAAATGTGAATACAAAATTACTTAAAAAGAGTGTAAGGAATTAGGATGAGCTCAATTCTGATGGCAAAGTCTTAATCACGGTATAACTTGCAGTACAAAGTACTACAGAAGTGGGCTAAAATACTGTCAGGTTGCCCAGGGCTAGACAGATATGAGGGGGGAATAGAAATGGTGGTGAGACTCCAGCGTGTACTCGCATGCAGCTCACTACCGTTGGCCAATCAATTTAGCACGATGTTAGCCGTACAACACATGAATGCTGCACGATTGCACATCCATGATGGTTCCGTACACCTAACTAGACTGCTGCAATTCGAAATCTCCTTTATGAACCGAACAACCATGAGAAATCTCGAGTTGGCTCGCCTTCCGATCAGATGCAATGAACTGAAACGCCCAATAACAAAAACAAGATGAAATATTACAAGAACACACAACCGTGTCTACAACAGAACTTGAAAAGCGCTACAAGACACAAGTTGTTTTCCGTCTAAATAAACATGAAGCCCGTGTTCCGAGCTCAACGACCTGTCGTACCCATCCCTAACACAAGTCAAAGTGAACTTCAAAGGTTAAAGGATCGAGGTGTTTTGGTGCTACATAGGCATCACGTATTGTTGTCATTCAACAAACGAATAGATACATTCGAATACGCACCGATTTCGCAGTTGTGTTGAATACTGCTTTACAAACCTCACAAAGATACCTTGCTTTGTGAACGAGTAAAGTGCAAATGAGCGACTTCAAACGTATCTATTCGTAGTGGATCTCGAGGCCACTCCACTTGGAAAACACTCCGAGCAAATTTCTATAAAAATATTACTTTTAACAGAGTTATCAGTAACGATCACATGGGCTATTGGCCGAAGGAGATGGGCTAACCCGATTGAAGTCAGTTTAGTTGACAAGCACATAATCATCTTGGGCTACCAATAGAGCGTAAAACTGACACCATCCATCGGCGCTATTCAACCACGACAGTCAGTCTCGAACGTACAAGAAAATGGAAAAAAGATGTGTCAAAACACTCACAACTGTTCGTTTCGCTTGCGTCTGATTTGACCATCTACTTTGGCCAGATCTTGATCAATCTTGTCCTCGATCACACTACCTCTTCCACTGGAACCGATTTGAGAACGTGAGCCAGAATCCTGAGAAAATGTGAACACAAAATTATTTAAAAAGGGTGTCAGGAATGTAAGATGAGCTCAATTCTGATAGCAAACTCTTAATCTCGGCCTAACTGCAGTACAAAGTACTACAGCCAAGCAGGAGGCTAGCTCAACAGCCACTACAAAGCATCACGCAGGTAGACATAATACTGTTCAACATTGATTGCCGGATAAAGTACTGTAATCCGAAACTCTACCAGCCACTGTCAGACAATGGTGGAATAAAACCTAGACGCGTTCTCTTTAAATCAGCGATGCTTCCGATATTGAAGTAATATCTGAAAATGCATGTATGGTATGACAGCACAAGCCTGATCCATGCAAAGTGCCGCACAGTCAGAGACTGCACGTGGGCTACGATACTGTCAGGTTGCCCAGGCCTAGACAGATAAGAGAAAGGAATCAGAGAATAGAGATGGTAGTGAGACTCCAGCGTGTTTCAGCATGCAGCTCACTACTGGTAGCCAATCAATTTAGCACGGTTGTAACCGCACAGCACAGAAGTACTGCACGATTGCACATCCGTGCAGACAGGAGTAATAAAACCGACTGACGTTCGGAACTGATGCATATTGTGTAAAGCGTGTAACTAAAATACAAAGGAAATTTCAGATTGTAGCGTCGTCAACTTTTAAATCAAAGTAAGTGCAGCTGGCTATAAAGTGGATTAGTCGGCTTCGTGTGTATCTCGAATTATGTGGAAAAGTCAGGAGTTTCCTAGGGATGCGAGAAAAGTGATGTCTCTAGCACAACTAGATCCGAAAAAAAGAATAACATAAATTTAACATGAAGATTAAACTGCAGTTTCCAGCTAGATAAAGCTTTCAGAATGATTGACAGCGCGTTACAATAATCAACATCACGAAAATAGGTTGAAGTTTCTTAATGTGATGCCAGATGACGGCAAAATAGTTTCTTTGTAGTAAGCTTACACGGATTTGCAATTGTCTGGTACTTAATTATATCACAGATCACCTTACTTTTACTTTGGTTTTGTGCGACTATCTCCTCCTGGAGGAAGAGTCGACTTCAATGAAGAGCCTTGAAAATTAGGGTACAAAGCGGCGTCCCCAGCACCACTCAGCGTTTGTTTGAGTCAGCTTCTCTAGCCTTTACACAACCAAGTGCGACCTGCAAGGCAACTGGGAGTTGGCAGAAAGAGGTGGTGTGCACCAACTAACCGGCTACCAGACTCTGCTCCAGATTTTTCCTCAGGGTTTTCTCCTGAAGACTTTCCTGTTATGGGGTATCCAGCAAGGCATCCGAGGTTTAAAATCAGGGTTTTCCTTCCCTTAGATGAAATACCCTCCCCGGCTAACGAGATCCATCTGCCCAAAGCAAACTGGTTTTCAGGCGCCTGTCACTAGCCCTCGCCACTTCTACTGTTCGTAGAAGCAGGGTTCGGGGAGCCACTCGCGCAGGCCAGAAGCTGGACTTAGTTGTCAGAGGCCGTTACAGACGCGCGCCATATGAGACAATTTTATAGACCGCGGCAGCTTATCCTCATTGTCTATTGAACCTTGGTTGTATGACACGACGGAGAGTCTATGGATGTGCGGAATTTGGCTAAATTCACGACGTATAAGTTCAAATCATCCAATCCTTATTGCCTATGAACAGTTTTCCACGAATCATTAGACATAAGAACAGACTAATTGGAAAAAACAAACGATGAATTTTTCAAGACTAACTACGAAGAAAGTTGCGGGAGGATAGCATGAGAAAATCTGCACAAAAGTAAAAAAATCCCACCCGCCTTTGCCGATATCACAAAAGGCTCTCTTCTGCAAGCACGACGCTAATCATCGTCCACAAGCAGCACGCAGAAAAACGAAAACACACTAAAGTCTCAGTGTGGTTCTTTTTTATACTGGACAATCGAAAAAGTCTCATCCCAAGTGCAGTCTTCTGAATAGGACGGCAGTTAATCACACCCAAAGTAACGTCTATGACGAACTTACCAGGTCTTAGCCTGGGATGGTATTTTTGGTGTTGGTACCCAGCCTGATAGACCAAGAACCTCACATGAGACTCTGTTAAACTCTTTAGACCGAAAGGAGCGATTACTCATGTTACATTACCAATAACGCAAATTTGACTGCATCTGATCTTTAAAGAAGTATAGAGTATTTTCTTGGACTGATGGCTCGAAATTTGTTCACAAGTATAGAATTGTTGTTCATATACATTTTTAATCACTTCGAATAAGTTCAAAGATTTTCAACCACTCAGATTCAGCAAATACAGAAAACACACTGAATGGCGAATATCGTACAATTTCATATAAATAGTTCTAAGGCATAGCAAAACAAAATAACAAAATAATTCAAGAGAAAAAGCAGTATTTTGAGAAAAACATTTTAAAAGGTATAAACAAAACGCTGCCAAATGAAAAGCTGTATGTATTCTATGGTATGAAAACACAAGCCTGATCCAGGCAAAGTGCCGTACAGTCAAAGACTGCACGTGGGCTAAGATACTGTCAGGTTGCCCAGGCCTAGACAGATATGAGAAAGAAAATAGAAACGGTAGTAAGACTCCAGCATGTTTTAGCATGCAGCTCACTACCCGTGGTCAATCAATTTAGCACGGTGTTAGTCGCACAGCTCAGAAATGCCGCACAATTGCACATCCGTGCACCTGTCTGTAATTAATATTGTATTACCACAACTTGCAAAGACGAGCGATCATGTAGTATTTTTGAACTATGCAGATAGAACCAAGCTAAAATAAAGACCACAAATGATGAACACAATGCGAGAAGAGGTTATAATCCAATAGAATTATACTCACGTATATAGCTGACTTCGCTTAGAAAGCTTATTATTATTTTAGCCCACGGGCAACTTATTACTGCGCAGAACTTCTCCCGTATTCAGCCTTGTGATTTTGTACGTCACTATTATGAACAGCATTAAACCGGTATGTATGTATGTATGAAAAGGGCCGCACAGTCATAGACCGATACAAGAATTGAAATAAAAATAGAAATGTTTAAGAAACTCCAGTGTGTTTAAGCACGCAGGTCATTACCAGTGGACAATCAATTTAGCATGAGGTTAGTCGCACTGCATAGAATTATTGAACGATTGCTCATTCGTGCAATCATGCGGTGCCTTTATCGCGCACAGATATCATGGTGTTAAATTGCGTGTCAGTACTAAAGAAACTTTTTAGAGAAGTTGATCAAGAGGAAAATAGAACAATTTCTTTTGGGGTGCGGGCGTTGGTGTCCACAACAACATGAAATCAACAAAAATCGCTCATGCGTAAGTAATCTGCTCGTAGCGCGAGAAATTTGATGTGCTTTGACTGATTCTCGTCAAGCGGTCGATGTAGTTTATATCGACTTTAGTAAGGCGTTCGACCGCGTGCCCCACCGCCAATTGCTCGTCGAGCTGGAAGGTCTAGGTATTCAAGAGTGTCGTCTTAAGTGGATTGATGCATTCATTTCAGGGCGGTCAAACCGTGTAGAGGTGAATGGAGTTTTGTTTTCAGAGATGATAGCAAGCTCCGGAGTGCCGCAGGGACCTGTTCTTGGCCCATTGTTCTTCAAAATTTTCATGAATGACATCGATAGGCTTTTATTCGCGGATGATCTGAAACTGTGAGCTTGTCAGTTCCTGCGATGGCCACAAGCAACTGCAACAAGAAGTTGATGACTTAGTCAGCAGGACATATCGTTGGTCACTGCCTCTAAATGAGGACAAGACAGTCGTTATGCGCATATACTCCGATGACACTGCTGGTGAATAATATCTGGGAAGTAAGCCTACGGTCGAAAAAGACTTAGGGATTCTGGTTATGGATTCCTTGAAGTCGAAGGCTGACGTGTCGCAGAATAGGCAGCGCTACCAGGAGGCTCTGGGCGATTCGGCGTTCATTTGCGACCATTACAACGCAAATGTTTCAAACATGTTTCTCAGTGTATGTTCGTCCTCAGTTAGATTATGGGATACCTGTTACATTTCCTCAGTCTAAAGGCAAATGCGACTCCTTGGAGAGAGTACAAAGGAAGGGGACTAAGATGGTTCATGCGCAACCTCGCATACGACGATAGAAGCTTACTGAAACTTTACTCCCTATAACTTCGAAAGGAAACGTTTGATTTGCTCCTGGCACGCCGTATTCTTCTCGGTCAATATGGAGATGAGTTCCTCCGGTACTTCCGATTAGTATGTCAGTCAAAGACTCGTGGACAACCTTAAGTTGCAGAATCCTAGAAGGCTAAAGCTGAGTAATGCAAGCACGCTATCCAGGCGGGTGGTGAACACATGGAACTTTCTACCGAAGGGGTTCCTGTCTCTGCCATCAGAGCAGCTATTTAAAATGCACGTTGGATCAGCATTTGTTGAGACGGATGGACCTGAAATCCTGAGTGATTTAGTGGTTCCTCTACTATCAGGGCTTGCCTTGTTAGCAGACGTCACCCATGTTTATTGCTGTGATGAAGCTTAAACGGGATTTTATCACTTCTGCTTTTGATTTAGAAAAAGAAACTGAGCATGGTACAGGTTTGCTATTATTATTATTATCATCAATTTTCTTAAATTCTTATTCAGGTAAAATGACAGCCTAGCAGCATGAACAATGCACACACCGAATCAAAGACTTGCAAAATCCCAAACGAATTAGCGAATAAGAAATATGCAATCACAAGGACACAGGAAAATAAGCATATCAAATATGGATTATTTACATTTTCTTCCACGGTCGAAAAGTCACCCGGAGGATGTGGAAAATTCTGTGATGGAATATCTACCAAATAAAGCATGTCACCATGTCTAAAAATCGGGGTAAGACCGTCGAAACATTACTTTAATCCGAGAGTTGTTAATTTGGTTCGTGGTGACGATTTCAGTTTTTCTGTACTACTTCGATTTTTTGTGAGATACCAGGAACCATTTTGAGAAATATCGAACCCAGAAGCTACTGTTTCTAGTAGAGTGGAAAAGTTCGCTGTATCAGCCAGCTCAAACTTCTTCATTCCAGCAGATGAAGTAACACGAATTATCATAGTTACGCGACCTAAAGTTTCAAATGTCCGCCTTCTTCTTTTTTTACGTTTGTTCCTTGATGACGATGAGAGGGCGAAAGCCCTTGTAAGCGATCTTTTCATGAGAAACAGAGTCCAGAAGCACCTAAGTTGGAGAAATCTTTTTAGTGTTGTTACACGCTTTACTCGTGATTACACGCAGTACGTTATCCCTATTTCTTGAGTGGTTTTCATGATCAGTTCAGTATCAGTTCGTTCAGTTTGCACAGGGACAGTATGGGGCTAACGAGCCAACGAGCGTCCAGGACTTTCTTTCGGTGGAAAGCTGCAGAGAAGCAACACCCTGCCAAAGCGTTTCTCTTATGTGATTTGGTATATCCTCGACGATCGCGCCGCCAACCGGGATAAGCCAATCAGAGCTCCAGAATTTCCGTCTGTGGAAAGTTCAACGGATCGTTGCCCCACGACTGCAAAGTTGGATTCAATTTCCTTACTGGTATTCTAGTTCGTATGCGCAAGGTAGTCCGATGTTGTTCAAGCCGTCCTCCTGGTCCCAGAATTGTAGTTGGCGACTGAGAAAAAAGGAAAGGGTTCTCTAACCAGCCCCGGTGGAGGTGAGCTATGGAAAATTGGTGCGGACTTGACAAATTGACAATGTAAAACGCGGCATTATTATAACAGGATTTTTTTTTTCAAAATTGTGGTCAAGACCATATAATTTCAAAATGAACAAAAAATGAACAATTATGACGACAGACAACCTGCATATTCACTGGGAAAAGTGTGGGAAAAGCCCAAGCCACAAGGCATCTAAACCCCTTTTGAATGCACCTATTGATGTGCAAGCTATTAGTTCCTCAGGCAGCTTGTTCCAGAAGCTTACCACTCTTTCACTGAAAAGTGTTGCCTAAGATTCAGACGGCTGTGGTTTTTCGCGAGCTTCAATGTATGTCCTCTAGTTGAGGGGTTGATCGCTCGAGAGAACAGGATTTGACAGCCCTCGTCGCCTAAGCCTTTCAGGATTTTGAAAGTTTCTATGAGGTCACCCGTAGACGCCGACGCCGAAGGGAGAAGAGACCTAAAGAAATTAGACGTTCTTCGTAGGGTTTCCCAAACATACCTTCAACCATTTTGGTAGCCAGTCGTTGGACTCTTTCTAATAGTAATATGTCCTTTTGAAAGAAGGGGCTCCAGGCTTGCACGCAGTATTTTAAATGCGGCCTGACAATCGCCGT
>JACCGJ010012468.1:0-10418 GCA_013407085.1 Atriophallophorus winterbourni
TACTAGTGAAAGAGTACTCATCGCAATCTCTCGGATGATACCCAGAACATCACGCTCCGACATAACACAAGAGCATAAAGCACCGAAAAGACCAAGGACAACAAACGCAAACCTTTAACCAAAATATTCATTTGCATGCATTTCCATCACACACATCACACGACCGGTTTCGTGCTGTTTGCACTCATCAGGTAGGGACAGTAGGATCAGGATCCGCATGCGCTTGAAACATCTAAGAAACTGTTTTAAAACAACCTTTTGGTTCACTTGAATGACTTCATATTATTCTCACGGATGATTCCAATCCAAACCAATTCCAAACCTTTAACATTTTGGGTTTTTGGAAAAGCAGGGTCAAACGAGCCCTGCGTGGCGAGGGTTTGAAGTGTACCGGTTGGCACGAAATCAACTGACAAATCAGATTGAAGTGAGAACCGTCACAGACTGGTTGAGAATATCGTAGTGGATACGGGATTTGTCTACAATGGATAGACGTGTCGCTGTTTCTTTATCAGGCGTCAGGCGGACTCATTGATGTTATCTTGTTTAATAGATATCGAGGGGTGTTAGCGTTTGACACTTGGTTCTTAGGGTCTAAATCGTAAGGTGATAGACGTGGACAAGAAACGAGTGCTGATGGGCTTAACTTTGGGTTGAGTGTCCTCGAGGGTTGAGTAAACCACACAATAAAGGTTAGGACTAGAGCGGAATTTGAGCTAGAATAACCTGACACAATTATCACCCTTCGTTGTGATTATGTGTCGGAGATTGGAAACCAGATTTCATGAAGTGTTAGGAGGGCACCCTCTGAACGAATAAAGCAAGCAGGATTACCTGATCGACCAAAGTCGCAACGGAGAGAAATCGCTATTGCGTAAGCCATGTTGTACCTTGACAACAAACCCCCATCTTCACTGCATTCAAATTGTCTTATTCACTCATGATAACCAACTGCCATCATTCCCACTATGCATATCCCCTCGATTATGGTGTACCCTCACACGTTCACTCTGTTGTTGTAATCTAAATACAAACCATGTCCACAGTCAAACGCAGAGACTGGGCGATTGGACTCCTGATCAACGTTCCATTCCGGCTTTGTTCTGTTTGCCTGACTGATTGGTTACGAACAACGCATAGATTGATAGAACGCAACGGCTGTCTCTGCTGCAACATCAACGATCCATCCATCATAACACATAGATATATTAATGGGTGCTCCGACGCATTCATCATTCTGTTTTTGAGGCTTAGGAAACCTCGAATTAGCTTTGGTGCCAAGTCAGCACAGATTGTCGAGTCATAAGAACATATGCACAGACGCAAAGATCATTATCCACGACTCAATGCGTCTACTTTCGAAAAATAGGTCGCATGTTCAGTAATGATATCCAACATTTATGTGGTACATAAGTTTCATACGCAGAGTACATTCACATGTGTTCAACATGATGTATGCGACAAAGCATAAAAGAAAGAATAGCTTAATTGACTACCGTTAGGTGCCCAAAGCGCACTCACTTTCGGAAACTGCAAAAGGCCACTGAGGAAATTGACGTTTCCAAGGAGTTTCAAAGCTTCACCCCACGAAGGTTTCGGACTTTGACGCTCGGGGTCCAGAGTCACACGATCCAAATTACGTTGAAACAATATCAACACACAGTCCATAATACGCATGATCAAGTGTGGTGGTTTACCAAGTTTTCTAACTGTATGCAAGAAAAAAATAGGGTTAGAAAATTAACCGGTAGACTGCGCGTTATGGAGCATACCGAGCATAGCGAATCTTGCTTCATTTACCTGTGGAAATGTGGATCGGTTTGATCGTCTCCAATGCAGCTTCGGCCTCGAGCAACGCAGGTTTAGCAGCTTCTAGTTTTAATTCAGCCCTGGCTTTTTCTACATTGATCCCGTCAACGAGAACCTGAGCCTTGTCTTTGACCACTTGCACCTGCTGCTTGACCGCTTGCGCCGCCGTCGCCTGCGTGGTGACTTGCACGAGAACTTCCTCGGATTTTCGGTTAGCGACTTCCAATTCTTTTTCCTTCTCGACCAATTCTTTGCTCAGCACTTCAACAGACTCGGTGGCTTCGACAAGCTTTTTCAATCCGGTGTTCATGCGCTCAGCCAATTGACCGATTTCCTTCCTTTTCTTCATATAAATATCCATATACCCATTGATGAAAGACAAATAGGATTTAGGTGTGACGTGTGTTTGACGACGGAACCGTCGGAAATAATTCACACAGGATTCTGCCACGAAGTCCTGCACAGAAGACACAGAAATATGGGTGTGAATGTTTCGCGGTGGAAAATGGTTCACCTCACAAGAACCAAACTTACATGGAATACTCCCATCGTGTTGACAACGGCTTGTTTCACACTCGGTGTACACGCAATATCGAAACTAGACAAGAAATGATTCGACACTGCGACTAGCGCTTCCTTAGGCCATCGCTGGAACCAGTCCATGGTACATCCAGAGATGAGCCCCGGGAATTTCAAACTGCGACTGCGGAATTTTTGACCAACCGGAGAGAAGCACAGCACGATGTGCAAGTTTTTCACGATGCGACTCGAATAATACTCGTTCAACGACTCGGTCGAAATTGGACGTCGGGGAAATTCTTTCTTCATTGGAGTCACCAAATCCTGGAGCATCTCATCCATCTCCTCGCGGGTAAATAGGTTGGCTATTTCGCCGGAACTAAGCATGTTGTTCAAGTATTCCAGGAAAGCTTCATCCTTTATTTCATTGTCCGTGAACAAGAACGTTACACCGGATCCTTGTTTGCCGGCAGTGCGGTATAGGGATTTCAGATCTTCCGTCAAGTTCGACACATTATACGCTCTGAGAGGATTGAGAGTTAGACGAGAAATAAGTATGATTTCAGGTATAAGTGAATGCAATCACTTATTGCTACACTGATTAAATGGAGTGCTACAAAGCTAAACCACTACGAGTTCAAGGTAATTCAAGGTTTTGAATGGTCTAAAAAGCAACAAGCTTAACAATAACCAAATGATGGTAAAATTGAAATGTAAGTGTATCAACAAATTAAGGAAGTAGATTAAACAGTATATAAGCATTCGGGAAACGAATAATTCAATAAAAATTCGTCTAATTTCGTTTTAAATTCGTGCAAGCTAGTGGAGTGAGCAACGGTAGAAGGTAAACTGTTCCAAGTAAAACAGATACGCACAGTTCAGGCGGGAATGGGGTACGACCAGCACATATTCATGGGTCCGATAATTTCTCGTATCCCTTCGGGTGAATAAATCCTGTAAAGGATGGTTTGGGGTATGGAATATTTTGTAAAGTAGGATAAGGTTTCCTCTGATTCGTCGATTGGGAAAGTCGAACAGATTCAGGTGAGCTATCCTTTCTTTATAAGGTTTGTTTCGGATGCTGAGATCTAGTTTTGTTGAGCGGTGATAGATTCGCTGCATAAGTTCAAAATCCTTCTTGAGACACGCATACCATGACTGTACACCGTATTTCATGACTGGTCTCAAGTATGTATTTTGATCCTTGGGAATATCTTAGGCGAATATTTCCCAAATACTCGTTTGAGTAGATTTAGGACAAGTGTTGCTTTTTTAAAGGCACTGTTAGTTTGAAGTGAGGTTTTTAAACTGGGCATATCCAGACACCCAAATCTTTTTCTTCACGGCACTTTCAAGGACATGTGAACCTATATGGTATGTGAACTCTACTCGATTCCCCACATTCATGAGCCTGCATTTGTTGAAGTTAAACGCCAGTTTGTTCTTCAACGACCAGCTGTGAAGCGGACAGTCTTCTGGACTACGAATGCAGCGCCATATCTTTATGTCATCTGCAAATAATGAAATGTTACATCGGACAATTTCCGGTACTTCATTGACATACACCAGAAAGAGGATCGGACCAAAGACTGAACCTTGGGGAACTCCGCTTGTTGCTGCGATTGGTTTTGATAATGCACCATCAACACGTACCTGGGTAGTGCGGTTTGTTGGGTAACCTAGCAATAGGGGAGGCTGATACAAAACAGCATAACAACTCCGAAAGCACAAGGCTTAAAACTTTCTATGCCATGACGAAAAGGACTCTCATTTCTCCTACACAGTTTATCCAGATGTGGTTTAACTGTAAGCACCGTTTATACGGTGTTTTAAAAATTTTAAATAGAAGTTGATCGAATAAAGCATTTCAGCAGGTCACGATAACTGCAAACACTTTTTCCGCGTGAGAAAGGTTGGTGAAAATGCGACGATTTTACTTACTGAAGATCACAGACGTTAAGTGTTGGATTTTTGGATTGTTTTGAATATACTCATACTTGTCTACGGATCACGATTGCGCTATCATAGGATTAAGTTTAGACTTCCCATGAAGCTCAATTTCAATCAGAACGAAATTTAGGTAACAATTTCGGATACACATATAAGCAGGGTGATTATGTGCACAGTCGTGTGCATTCGACCTTCGTTCAAGGTCATTTGTGGAAGCGGAATTTACCGAATACTACTACAGTTGGCATTCAACAAAGCTTTAAATAACTAAACACTCGCGTATTGCTCTTAGTAGAACATGGACAAGATCACACACACACACAAACCCACCTGCTTAATTGTATCTGGAATGTTTTGTATCCCGCGATATATGATGCCAATCTCGTAAGTGATTGCTTTCCCGATCCGCCAACGCCGACGAGCAGAGCATGTCCCTTCGGTGTCCGAATGATACGTGAAATCTTGACCAAGTGAGTCATCGCATCCTTGAAAAATACCAAGTCGAGTTTGGCACCCTTCACGTTCTCGTTGTACGACTGCATGAACATGTTCAAACGATCCTTCAAGCTATCGAAACTAGGAATCGGCTCGTAAATTTTCGGGGCTTCCAGATCGATGTCTTCCTCTCCTTCTTCCCCAGTCGCTTCTTTGGGATCACGCAAAAAGTCAACAAAATATGGTTCTCCCCAAGTGTCCTCGTCAACTTGACCTTCAAATTCTTGATTGCCTGTGAAAGTTATTCGTTGTTAACGATGAGGTTATCACTTTTTGCTAAGACGCGTAACGAAGTAAATAAGGTCGACAAATCAATCTTTGGCAAACTAAGAAACCGTCACCAGAAGATGTATGCAATGCAGTTTATGCTGTTTCTCTTTAATGACACGCAAAATTGAATTACATTGAAATCACGATATCACCATCGCATAGTGGAAGCGTAGTAAAGTTCCGAGCGGGTAGCCAAGAGTGCGATGTTTCCTTATAAAACGCTAGAGAAAATGCCTAAACCGGGTTACATGTCTATCAACGGGAATCAGGATGTTAAGTGCAATAGTCTAGCGATTTATCCAGTGAAATATACCATATGATTCACACTGGCATGATCGGCCTCATCGACAGGATAAGTGAAAATTTCAATGCAACGTTCCAAGTTCAATATCAGATCAAAGAAAAACGCAATCCAAACAGCCTACTTGGTTAGTGATGCCCAGCACATAAAGGCGGTTTGGAGCTGTTTGCCATTATCGGGAATACATAACAAGCCTAGTTTCCATGAGCTTTGAAACAGTTGTCAAGTGGATAAGAATGCCTGACATTGAATACATTGTTTGGAGAGGTACATACAACAAACTACTTTTTCACCGGGTTTTTATCTCAGATTGGACACAAATTTAGTATGGCAAAATTTTGTACAGGAACATGAAATTTTGTTAATGAAACCTTGTCGGATAATGAATCCCAATGTTTGATGATGCGTCACATAAAACGCGTGTGGACTGTGTGTGTGTGTGACTCTTTATGTGATTTTTTGATCCCACACAGAAGGTGTGAATGCCATATGTTTTCATTGCTTGTCAGAGCAATAGAATTGCACGTGACCGCTTGTCGGGTTCGGTTTAAGATATTTAAACCGCTGCGTTACGTTAATATCAAAAATAAGTAAATGATCCTTCCCATTTAACTACTGGGATGAATTGTAATGGAGCTTGAATTCAAAGCAACCCGATGTCGGCTGACAATAAACCAAGATATTTTCTGGTTGCCCATGGCCAGTCTGTTATAAATCAAACTGGTCTCCTGGGACTGCAAAGCGTGTATGCTTCGCTCTACAGCTGACAATGTAGTAGGATGCCGTGGTCATTAAACTAAATATGAACCGCAGGTTAAACAAAGTAAATTTTCCATGTTGATTTTACTACACCAGGTGTTGGCGTGAGATATGCAGAGATTCTTTTTGCGATGAAACTTACCAACAATCCGCAATGTTTTCTCAAACCATTCACGATCAGCCTCCTCCGTGAAACGGTCCGCAAACACTCTTGTGGATTCATGTTGCCATAGCGACAGAAGAACTTGAGGGGAATGAATCACTTCACTTGTTGTATTCAACATCCCTTGCCAAATTCGACTCACATCTCGCAAGTTGAACACATAGTGGAACTTGGCGGGTGTCGGAAGCATTTTGACCTTGATACGTTGCCATAGGTTACGCGTGGCGACGATAAGTTTTTTGGTGGCCTCGATAACCGGGGCGGAAAAGCCGCGTTCGACACAAAAGTGACCAAGTCCAAGCGTGCCGAATATTTTATCCACGGACGCGTTGCTCGGCAACGTGCAGTTGAAAATCGAAAACTGACGTTTCAGCCGTTGAGGAATATCGTTTCGACCGCCACCGGGGTGAATCATGGCTGCAACAATCTATAAACAAACAATGACACATCAACACTAAATGAGTTAGTATTCTTAGTGCACCGAGAGATTTGAGTGCAATCGGCTAGAGTTGTTTCGGGGCAACGTTTCACTTCTGACACATTCGCTTTTTCAAGCCAAGAGTGAGTTAGTATTCACTTTTGGAATGGCTGCCTTGCTACTCGAGCTTAAAAACTGCATATTGGTTTTAATGCTACGGGTTCAAGGATGGTCATAGCGAGATTCAACGCAATTCAAATTTGTAATGGTTCAAAAAGCAAATACTTTACAGTAACATTAGATTAAAAATATAGGGAATGCATAAAAACAACAAAGATGTTTTGTCAATACGGAAAGTCAGCACGTGTATTCGGGTGCGAGGTTGGATTCGGTCAACATATACTTGTCAAGTTCAGCCTTGAACACGTTCAGGCTTGATGCACAAATGATATGTGGGGGCAGAGAGTTTCATATAAAACAAACTCGGACAGCAAATAAAGACCTTCGACAATTTGATCCGAAGTGTGGAATAATTAAATTTACATGAAGTTTGCAGCTAATACGCGGTATATAAATCTTCAGATAGGAAGAACGTGGACCTTTTCTAGAAGATCCACTGGCAATTATATAAAAGCAAAAATTCAACTGCATAGTGTAACTGACTACAATTTTGGGTGCAATGTATATCATTATATAATGTCCTGCAACAATTGGTCGAACAAATACCCTTCACGAAATTGCATTGTACACAAAATTCTCATACAATCGAAGGAGCATACAACTTCGATGCGTATTCGCCTGAACAGGTTACAGAGAGTAGTAAAACCTGACCATATAGCTTCGCATATCACTTGCTTTACTTCAACCGGTTAGGATCAGCGTGCATAAATCCTTGCAACAAAGTAAATTTCTTATCATGGCGGAAAAACAGATAAATAAGTTTGAAATTAGCGTTCTCGAATTTAGTACGTGATGGTCGCGTCTTAGCAACCGCCATAGCAACAAGGTTCAAAGAAATCAGAAGACTGATTAACATCTTGGTCAGTTGGCCTTCATCGAAGGTAACGTACAAATAGCGGGGTAACTATTTTTCAGAATTTGAATTTTTGCCTTCGTAGTGTCTAGAAAAGATCTGAAAACGTGTTGCGAGAAGCAGAAATGGTCAGGAATTCCCCAACTGTTTCGCCACTTGGCTTATCATAGTGTATACAAAAGGGATTAAATTTTTAGAAAAATCTCATATAATAGTGTTTTCTCCATATACCAACTAATCCCAAGGATATATGAACCACACGTGATTCAGAGCTTTCAACTGTCAAAGATGCTTTAATTCAAAACATGTGTGCTTGGTAAAGTTTCGAGCAAACAATGTTTACACTCTAGCTTGAGGGTGATGAGATTCTGATCAATTCAATTGGTTTCATTCTCTCCCCCAACAAGAGATTACTTGCGGATTTTTGAGAAACTTCATTTAGCCGAATCAACTCATTGGAATCAAAGGGAATAAACAAAAAAGTCAACACTCCGCATAAAAATCCGACTACTGAATTATTCAATCATCATCACTGGTAGCACCAACATCACCCCGGGAGACAGTATTACATCAATCGCATGTATCAATGCTTTACTTTCGTGTAATCACTATGGAAACACAAAGTAGAACGAAACTCGTGTTATATTCCTTTTTGAGGAGAAAGAGCATACAAATTAAGTTGAGATGAATACATCTATCATATTCATGTGAACGAGTAGATTGCAATGGACCATTCCTTGCGGATTTCAGTAGCTGGACAAGTTAAAATAAGACTTCGGTTATAATTTAGGTGATTTGAAGTGCCACCTTCGATAAGAACGTGTATGTAGAATTACCATTGCTGGCCAACACGACGAAGTTTTATTCAGCAATGTATAGTCAATCACTTATTACCTAATTATAGTAAATTTTCGAAACCAGAACCGAAAGACGATACCTGTGGATCCATATATTGACGTTATGATTGCACACGCCAATTCGTATTCTCTGAAGTGAAGTAGGATGACTTTTTTCCAGGTGTTTGGACGATTCAAAATTGGCTAACGTTTTCATCAACTAGCCTGTACATCGAAATGTGGTCATGGTGGAGCGGTCATCTGCTTCGCCCCGGGGAATTAGACCGCAGGTTCGACCCTCGGTGGCGATAATATTTTGTAACGACAAAGATGATGGTATACAGCGCGTGCGTACTAAATGCTTTACTGTAGAGCAGTGAAACCTGGACCACCCATGCAAGACACGAACGGAAGCTGAATGCTTTCAATCAACGAAGCATCCGTCGTATCTTGAACATATCGTGGATGGACAGAGTCACTAACGCTTAAGTGCTTTCAAAAGCTGGTCTACAGAGAATGTTCACCCTATTACGTCAGCACCGCCTGCGGTGGCTTGGTCATGTCTATCGAATGGAAAATGGTCGTATTCCGAAAGATCTACTCTATGGTGAATTGCATTGACCCCGCGAGCTCGGAAGAACTTGCTCTTGACCGCTCACTTTGGAGGCATTGTGTAAAGCGTCGTCTGCAAGCTGGGGAGGAGCAGATACAGCTCGTGGCTGCTGAACGCAGAGCACGCCACCGGTGTGTAACTGACGCCCTACAACCGAGTTCTGACCTTCGTTGCAAGCGCCTCGGGAGACATTGTTCCTCCCGAATCGGACTGCTGTAAAACACGAAATTCATGCGATTGTGATGTACATTCATGGTCGACATCGACTGAAGGAGGCCAACAACAACATCGAAATGTTTTGCATTTAATTTCACACTTCCACCGTGTGAATACAGACGTCTAGACAATTGCTCACCTGAATGTCAACAATCGTGGTGAAATCTCCCGGTTTTTCTAGATTGTAAAATCCGGACATCTCGATCATCTGTCGAGTGATCTCGTTCGTGATCTGATCGCCCCATTCGTTGATCACCGGCATGTTGATATCGTCAATGAAGACGGTCATCTTCTTACCCGCCGCTGGACCATACGTGCTTCCCATTCGCTTGTCCACGTAGCTCTCAATGGTCCGTTGGAACATGTTCGGTGTCGTGGCGCTGGAGAAGTTCATCATTTTAAATAGATGTTGTTCCGGATTGTATTTGCCACAATATCCTTTGAGAATAACGGTCTTGGCCGTCCCCTGTGAAACAAATCGCATCGATCAGTTTACCGAAATTGTTCGGAAGCAATTTGAGCTTGAACAGAAATCATAAATGATTCGCTTTGACTACTGCTCAGTACAAAACTTTGGATGAAGATGATCTCTTTGATACGTAAGATAGCACCGAAAACAGCGTTGTTGGGTAGAAAATATAACATTAAAACAAAAACCCGTATTTGCATGCATTTCCATTACACACGCCTCACGACCGGTTTCGTGCTGTTTACACTCATCAGTTAAAGGTAGTATGATCAGGATCCGAATACATTATACAACAGTCGCTTATAAGCTTGACTTGTATAACCACTGGATATGTTATTCCACCTTCGAAATTCCAGCAACAGCCGTGGTCATGGTTGCAAGTTTGGAAACGCCACTCTCCAAACGGAACTGCCGCAGGTACTTTATTCGGTGAGTGTGTGCTTTGTTTGGAATTCCCTACCTGCATGTTTGATAAGCTCAAGCAGTTTATCGAAACTGGACGATTATATGAGAGCTTATCCAAATTTAGCCCCCAAATATTGACAAACTATCTTCGTCCCATTGATT
>JACCGJ010012469.1:0-10329 GCA_013407085.1 Atriophallophorus winterbourni
ATCTTCTAATGAACGTCATCTAGACCAGAATCGCCTTAAACCTCTGTTGGAAATGAAATCGCCTAATTCTTTTAGTGAACTTCGATCGGTAATGGGAGTGTTACAATATTATTCTAAATTTATCCAAAATATTGCAACAGTTGCTAATTCATTATTTACATTGATGAATGGTACAACGTTTAAGTTGAATACCAAACATGAAAAGACACTTTGGGATCTTTTATCCATATTGCAATCCAATGCAGTACTTAAGCCATTTACACCAAATGTGTGTTCTGTTCTTATCACATATGCTTCTCCTCATGGAATTGGTGCTGTTTTAGATCAAAATGGTTATCCGGTATTACGTATTTCACGTTTGCTTTGTAAAGCAGAATAAAGTTATGCTCAGACTAATCGAGAAGCGCCCACTGTTCATTATGCTGTCATGCGCTCATACAAATATTTATTTTTTCATGATTTCACTATAGTAATTGATCATGAAGCACTGAAATTTATTTACAATCCGACGTCTTCATTGGCAAAATCTACTGACGCAATGGTTTAGAGTTGGAGCAGAGCTCTTGGTGCATATATTTACACCATTGAACATCGCAGTGCAAAACAAATTCCGCATGTTTATTTCTTATCCCGCAATACTGTGAGATGAAAAGAATGACAGTACAGAATGCTTGTGAGTTCAACCGCTGTTTGTGTCTCGTTCAGATTTAAGATTTGAAACAAAGAAATATTTTTGTCCGATAATGGCTGCAGTTAGACGAGTTTGGTCAACCACATTCAAAAAATATCCAGCTTACTATTAGCGTCGTGAATAATTATATCTGACACCTGAATGTCTGTTGTGTCTAAATGATCGTATTGTAATTCTTCCTTCACTCAGCAAACAAATTCTTGATGATTTGCATTCGGGACAATTTGACAATGAAAAAATGAAATCGTTGGCCAAACAATTATGCTTGTGGTCTGCAATCGATACTGATATCCGTAGAACTTCATCTTCATGATATTCCTGTCAACATAAATTATCCCGTCAAAATGAACTCCATGGCCATTAGCTTGTGAAGCCTGGCAACGTATTCATATAGATTACTGTGGACCATTTCTAATGACCAGCGATTTATACTCAAAATGGCCAGAATTATTCCTCAATAATGAACTTTATGCAGTTGAAAACGAGTTCAAACATTTTTGCTATAATCTCTTCAAGCTTTGCATGAAACACTTCTATAATTTACACCGATCCCAGAATAACGCGAGGGTGTAGGCAATCGCAAATAACCCAATATAATCCTCGCCGTTTTCCCGCACTGTTAACTATCAAAATTGCAACTAAAATTAACTACAGTTGACATTCATGTAATTTGATCGATAATGTAAATTGATATATTAAACTAAGGAAACGGAAAACATCGATTACAACATCATATCAAAAGCCATTTTCCTTCTTGTTATCTATAAATCACACAAACAGCCACAACGAAAAGTCTCAAAACGCGATGCTGAATACAATTTTTACGAAGATTCGAATATATTACCAGAATAATTAAAAATAAAATAAAATGTATGTAGCCAAGCATCTCTAGGAATTCAACGTACATCCGTCCTCATCTTGAATATGCTATAACAGCATGGGATCCTTGGTTGAAAATAAATATTCTGCTATTAGAAACTCCACAGCGCAGAGCGACAAAACTCGTCCCGGGACTATGAAATTATCCATACGAAACGCGACTTAAATTATTGAATTTGCATTCAGCTAAATACAGACGGAAACGATGAGCACTAATTTTCATTTGGACAGTGCTTAATCAAACAAATCATCCTTGCGGTCATTTGTTTCATCTTTCCTATAACACACATCTGCGAGGTCACTAATCGAAAGTTTACCAACATCATAGCAGGTTGCACTGCCGCAAATATGCATTTTCCGTTCGCAATATGGAACTGTGGAACAGTTTGCCTACTCATGTGGTACAATCTGGAACCGTTGAAGTTTTCAAGAAATCACTAGATATCCACATGGAAGAGTATGTTTTATGTTTGACAATAATCTAACAATATTTTGATATTTTGTACCATCCGACACAATGTACATATTTGTGGGTCTTGTAAAGCATAGCTTTTTACCTGCATATAATCTATGAATCTATGAATAAATAAGATTGCAATAATAGATACTAATATAATATCAAGCAAATTCGTGAGATTTATGTAAAACTAGCGTTTTTTATATTCGGTTTAGAAACAAGATATCCTTTTTTGTGGCGCACAACAAGAAACAAATATAATTTTGTGAATAAACGTAAACAATATTGTAAGTGGGTCACTCATCACAGGGATTCATTCAGTGCGAAGCCAACGTTCAATAGTAATAGTAATATTTGGTCATCACTCTACCTTTTGAGATGGTTTATTCATGTGATTAAAATTCTTACCCGATAATGCCACTGAATATTTCAAGTGAACAGCGGAATAAGGACATGGGTGCATTGAAGCGATAACACCGCGCATCGGTCCAGCAACCATCAGATACAAGGAAATGTTTTGACTCCTCATAAGTTCTTCATTAATTCATTAGAATTCAAGCTATTTCATCCTAACGGTAGCGGAATTTGAACAATCGTTACAAATTCATTTATAAACGCTGAGATAATAAGGCCCGATATTTGATGCTAAACGATTTGCATTTATTCGAGAAATTTTCATAAAGTTTGTGACTATTCATTAGTTCAATATCTTCAGATATATTCTTTAACCTTATGTTGTTGTCGTTGGCCTCCTCCGGTCGATGTCGACCATGGATGTACATTGAAATCGCATGTATGTTCATGTTCTACAGCTTCTAGAATGACTAAACAGTCCGATTCGGGAAAAGAACAATTTCTCCCGTAGTGCTGGCCACGAAAGTCAGAACTCGGTTGTATTGCATCAGTTGCACGCCGGTGGCGTGATCTGCTTTCAGCAGACAAGAGCTGTATCTGCTCCTCCCCAGCTTGCAGACGACGCTTTACACAATGCCTCCAATGTGAGCGGTCAAGAGCAAATTCTTCCCAACTGGCCGGGTCAATGCCAAGAGCTTTCATATCTCTTTTGCAAACGTCTTTGTACCGCAGGTGCGGTCTGCCCAATGGTCGACTTCCTAATTGCAACTCACCATAGAGTAGATCTTTCGGAATACGACCATTTTCCATTCTATAGACATGGCCATCTTTAAACTTATACCAAAATAGTAAATTAACGCAATTGAACAGAGTCGCGTATATAGGTTCTGGCTACCGTATACTATTTTTATTTTGGCGTGATCAAAAGTAGTTTTGTGACAATGCACATCTATTTGTAAGAGACTGGGTTCTAAACCTATTCATTATCCGACGTTTATCAAATAATGAAGTTAACATAATGATTAAATGTGTTCAGAAAATTGATTTAGACTTTCTATAAATACAACCATCAAAACCTAAATAATAACTATTTATCGTAGGGTTATATGTTACAGTGCACAGTGCATACCATTCGTTTGTGGAATGTAGCCTGAAAATTAGTTTGCAGAATTCACCATTGGTAACTCACAAGGAAAACGAATTAAAAAAATATTTCAGAACACGTCGTTTTGCCGAATGTGATATTCATATTTAGCGAACATCATTCAATACTTTAAGGTTTGGAGACTTATTCAAATCGAAGTGAAACGGTTACTGCATTACACCGATGTTAATTTTTTCATGTTAAACTTTATTCTAACAAGATCATCCATATTTTGTCATTTTATAATCGAAGCTTCGTAAGACCAAAATTCTGAATCAGAACAAATAATTTTTTCAATAGCAATTATTACTTTATCGTGTCCAATCCTCATTAAACATATATTCATTCCATGCTATTTTATCGAGTTATTGACTGATAGCGCCAATTACACATGTTTGGTCGAAGAGCGCAAAACAATACAATGCAAGATTTTGACTTATCGTTGAATGGGACGAAGAAAACAAAGATTGCACATCTATATTATCATCAAATCATTATTTACTGCATCGGCCATACATTTAAAAATGAATCAAGTTGATGCGATTATATCCACAGAGGAAATCGATGTTGAATACTACACATTTTACAATAGCCTATCCAGATTTTTATGGCGTAAACAATAAGTTAAATCATTCTTTTTTATCTTCACTACAAGTGCATCGCTTAGAGAGTGCGTTGTTATTATCTGTTGCCAAATTTATTCGGATCGCATTTTTTTGCCACCAACAAATACGATTTATTGTGCAGTAAGGCCTTGGGTAAACAGCGCCAAGTAAAACCATTTATATGATGTTGATCATTATTGTTGTTTTTCCTTCATAAATAATTTTCAATACCGTCATCACTGCCGACTTTTTTCTCGAATGCCATGGTGCGTCAAAAAAAAGAGTTTGTTAGCCTGTCGATTCACTCACAGTATTATGCGTAAGAGAATACGTGTAACCTTTGAGAACCAACGATCGATGATTCAAGAAAATGCAGGGCCTTATTCTGAAAAGATTCTTTAACAAATCGGTGATTGTTCTATCAACCAACTCAATGCTCATTTTGTAAAAATGATAGTAAAGTTTCACTACTTGATATTTTTCTAAACACTGAAAATTTGAGGTAGAATCATCATGTGTGCGGTTGATAAAATTGATTTTAGAAGTGTGATCAATCATCCTAAAATAAATCTGCAGTGTACTATAAACAACAAAATCAACCAAAAAGCATTTCCTTTCCTCGTCGATCACACGCGGTTTACTTGTTTTTTCTGGTAAAAAACTACTTGAGCTATATGCAAAGCAATTTGCGTGCAATCGGTTAGAGCAGGTTTTGGGTAAATACTTGTTATTCACCTTACACCTACTAGTTAATTCGATTTTTGTTTTTCTTGAAAAATGGATTAACATTAGGCCCGTTAGTAAGGAAGTTTTATGCATGAGGCCTGCGCTGTGGACCGACCTTGACCGTGTTCAGATTTATGTTCATACACACTATTAGGAAAATCGATCACTCATCCTGAAGTTGCCTACGAGACGTGACACACCGTAGGCGTACTATAGTCTGTTGAGCGGTAAAACCAAATGCATGGAGGTGGGTTGACTGCTACTTAGTCATGTTTCCTGTAATGACTGTCACACTTTGTTTGAAGAAGCTTCTGTGTCAGAAGTGAAACGTTACCCAAAACATGCTCTGAAGGATTGCACTCATATTTCTTTGCATTATGAATACATGATCTGTCCCAAATATATTCCAATTGATTGCTGACTCATACGAACGCTGTGCTAGCAACTTTTTCAGTCGGGTGGTAAGAACAGCGAAATATGACGCCAGATAGGTAAACGGCCGCTTCTTCCGCCTTCGTTTCAAGCAGCGTGGCGTAATACCAAGGGATCTGGTGGTAAGTCCTTATCTAGCAACCAGTATTCTAGTGTTTTGAATTTATCTAATCGACAACTTTCGCAAGCTGAACAAAGATTGTTGGAGAAGGGCTTGAATTTCTGCATAAGTAAGAGTTTTATGAAAGCTGAGGATCTTATCCCCTGTATTGAGGGATCATTAAATGCACTCCCCAACGAACAGGCAGACGCGGTAAGAAACTGTATCGTTGATGTGATGTCATTATTAAAAACCAGGAATCGTTTGAAACCTTGATTCACACGGAAGACAATCACTAATTACGCTGAAACACGATACAAATGTAGCAATTACTAAGGCTGATAAAGGTAATATAACGGTAATTTTGAACAAAAGCGATTATTTAGACCGGGATGGGTACACTTATCCGATGGTACTTATGAACGGATAGATAATGGTAAAATGGAAAAGGTAATGAATAACTGCAAAATGTTAGTTTCTAGGTACTTACGGAGCGTTAAGAAGAGTTTGGGAAAGGGCGTGTGGCATAACCTGTATCCAAACTCTGACTATTAGGTTCTACGGTCTACCTAAACTACACAAGGAAGGCATTCCTGCAGGACCTCTCGTCGATGGTATCGGGTCACCTGCGCACGTGTTAGCTAGACATTTGTCTTACTTTTTGAAACATTTAGTCCACAATACAGCGTTAATTATCAACGGCTCCTCAGCACGCATAATGTCGGTAACAATTGATGAAAATTAAATAATGGTTAGCTGTAATGTGAGCGCTTTTTTCACCAATATCGATAAAACTAGTGCGTTACAGCTAGATCGCACAAACGTGAGCGTTCAGCCAATTATCATTGGTGTATCGATCTGCCTAAACATGAAGCTCTTCGTATTTAATTAGCAAGCCGGGTTCAGGAAAGGAAAATGTTGCATTGACCAAATCTTTGTCCTCCGTCAGATCCTGGAGCAATTCGATTCAATTCAATTCAATTTTAATGGTCTACAAAGCATATAGCTTAACAGAAACCACAGAATATTATGGGAATTACAAATAACATAGGTAGCAAAAGGGGTTTGTTTGCTTACTGAGCAGTTCGGGAATCAAGTAAAAATCCATTGGACAGAAACTGTTTTAAAAGTTCAAAGCTTTTATGGTACAAATATATATGTTCAATGTTTGGATTGGTCGACATGGAATTGTCCAAATTCGATTTGAATATATCCAAGTTGGGTGAATGTGCAACATTACAGGGTAGGGAGTTCCAGGTGAAGCATACGCGTACATAATAAAAATACCTTACACAGTTAAGTATCGAATCGGCAATAAGTACTGTATAGTCGTGAATCAGGCTGGTTCTGGGTAGTAGTCGCATGAATAGTTTATTTAGGTGATTGTTGGGGTTATGCAGTATATTGAACATAAGAATCGAATCTCCTCAAATACGGCGGTAGCGAGAGTCAGAGAGATTGAGACTTGCAATAAGATGTTCGTATTGTTTGTGCTTCAAACCGCGTACGAGCTTGGTGGTCCGATAATATATTCTCTGCAAGAGGCTGATGTCCTTCTGTAGTCAGGGTGACCAAGCCTGAACCGCATACTCCATGGTTGGCCTGAAGTACGTGTTAATTATTCGTTGAACGGTTTGATTCGTGAAACTCCCGAACACACGTTTTAGCAGAAGCAGTACTCGTGACGTCTTTTCATAGACAGCTGTGGCGTTATTTGACGGTTTCAAAGTTCTGCTCACCCACACACCCAAGTCTTTCTCCTTGTCAGTGCATTCAAGAAAAATGGAACCTAAGGTGTAAAAGAACTCGAAATGTCTTCCAACAGTCAATACCTTGCATTTTCTGACATTAAAGGGTAGTTCATTTCTAACTGCCCAGTCTTTCCATCCGAAAATAACAGGATTTTGCAGCGAACAATTTTAGGTAAGTCGTTGACATACACCAGGAAAAGATATTGTCTCAGCACTGATCCCTGCGGCACCCCACTCGTTACTGCAATACGTCGTGACAAAGCACCGTCAACTCTTACTCGAATGACACGGTCACGGAGATAATCTTCAAACCAGGCTAGTAATGAAACATTGATTCCACATACCTCCATCTTTTGTAGTAACAGACTGTGGTTGACACGATCGAATGCTTTAGACATATCAAGATAACGAGCGTGTAATGTGAGACTTTTGTCTACAGCTTATGTCCAGTCATCGCAGGCGAGCAGAAGGTTGAAAGACAAGAGTAACTTTTCTGAAGCCGTGTTGTTCAACTGCGAGCAAGCAATTGTCTTCCAGAAGTTTTGTGACGCTTTTTGCTACGATGCGCTCCAACACTTTAGAGATCACCGCTAGTAGTGTAACCGGTGGATAGTTGGATACTTCGGGACGGTTTCCTCCTTTGTGGATGGGGGTAATGATGCCATTCTTCCAATCACAGGGAACGAAACTTTGGGTTAAAGAGTGGTTAAACAAGTAGGTGAGAGGCGTACACAAAGTATAAGCACAGTTTTTGAGAATCAACGGGTAATTTCGTCATCTCCGGGAGATTTTCTCGTGTTGCGATTTAGTAATGTACGGAGGACACTCTCCGAGGTAATAATTAGTTGTTGTAAAACATTTTCTGTTGAGATGACGGGAGTTAAGGGACAGGTATTGGTGTTTCGCGGGCTTAAGACAGTGGAGAAGAAATGTGCTAGAACTTCGGCAGATTGCGATGTTGTTAGTTGTACCATCACGTGTCTTTAGAGCGGCAACTACTGGTTTCACCCTTGATCGGTTATTTATGATATGGTAGTGAATTTTAGGGTTTGATTACATTTTGTTGAGTAATTGATTTTGATAATTCAGTTTGTCATCAACAACAAGTTAGTTTACCTTATTACTCAGCAAACGGAATGTCTCCCAGCTCTCAGCAGTGGTATCATGTCGATGAGCCCGCCATGCAGCATTTCGCAAGCCCAACAATTTTCGTGTTCGGCTTCTCAGCTTAAATGTATTTCCATTTTTTGCACCTTTGGTACAAGATGAGAGTACATTTCAACGGCAAATTTAAGTTCGTTTATCATCCACTGCCACTGATCGTGCACGATATCGGACTTTAGACTCGGGTCTGTGGCGTTCTTTAAGAGTAGTTTTAAGTTCTGAAAAGTCAATTTTTCTAATCACCTTATTGAGGTCACTTGTTCTGTTTGCCTTTCAAACATATTCACACGTAATAACTAAGTGGTCACTGAGTCCTAACGGAGCTTCATAAGTTCGACTAGCAATCACGTGCTCTTCATTTGTCAGTATTAGTTCTATGATAGACGGCGTATCAGTACCACGAAATCGGGTATTATTGAAAATATGGTTGTAGAGTAGAATGTTTTCCAGCAACTGTTGATACAAAGCATTTAAGGAATTTTCGGGATGAAATGAATTCCCTAAAATTTCGGCAGATTGAAGGCTCCGATCAGAAGAAGTGTGCAGAAGTATCTGGTAGCCGCTAAGCGTACATTTGCAAGTAATGCTGAATTGTAGGTTTCGTTGGCTGAGGGCGAACGGTAAATCACACCCACTATGCATTTTTCCCCTGCTGTTACAGTCAGCGAACAACATAATGTGTCTTGCAGTTGTAAGTCGTCATCAGTGATTTCTTGGCAGAGCAGTCTCGGAATGCGGTAAAGCGCAACACCACCTCCTCGATTCAGGCGATCGCGGCGAAGTAGAGACATACCTTCAATGGCAACTTCATCTTCTGTTAAAGTTGAATGAAACCATATCTCAGTTACAACAATCACGTCTGGTGAGTGTGTGGTGGTTAGTTCAGTTAATTCGTGTAGTTTGTTTGTCAAGCATTGGGCATTCGTATACAAGAATTTGACAGTCGATGTTGACGGCAAAGACGGTTCATGAGATAAAATTATTATGACGGCTTTGCCTGAGTCGGTGGATAGGCAATTTTCTTCACCGACTCCGTTGAGCCGGCCGAATTCCGTTTTTCCACCAGATTTGGATTTTTCATTCTGTTCAATATTTAGACTTTCACTGTCATCCTTATTATCAGTGGTTTTGAGGCGTCTAGGAATAATTTTAATCTCTCGGGGCAATTTGTGATGAAATTGCTTTCAATTTTTAAGAACGGCATCAGCCATACTGTCTGTCAGCAGTGTAAGTTTTAAATGGCGCGGAGCTTTACCTTCGTATTTCGGTGATGACGGGATCCTAAAGGTATTGATAACAGTCGTCTTATTCGTTTGGATAGCGTCAATTATAAATTTCCATCGCTGTATATCGTGGTTGAAGTTACATTCTGTATCTGGACTATCAGCAGCTTCAGGTACGTTCAGGATTATAAGACTACCACTGTCGCGGTCGTTTACTTTCCCAATGTTACTATTTACTGTCGATTTTGCCCGTTCTGACCAGGGTATATCAACAAAGATACGTGGTGTGTTTTCTTCACCGTCTCGTAAAAAGTATGCAGATAAAAGTACATCATCTAGTTCTTTTTCACTTTGCAACACTACGTTGAGCAATCTCGATTTATCTTGGTGCGGCGCTTTGGGAGCACCAGTCAAGCGTGTCATTGAAACCGGATTGATTATTTTTAAACTCATCCTAGTGCACAGTTCCGACCATTTGGTTAAATCATGGTGCTGTCTATTCGAGAATAGTGTCTCAGATGCCTCTGGCACATTGGCACAAATAATGCTGACCGAAACCCTTTTTGAAGCTGCTCTCTAAATTACAACACTCGAGGAGGTTGGCTTTAGTTTTGACTCGGTTGTATCCATCTCTTTAGCGTCTTGGAGCAACATTTCGCAGTATTTAGGGGCACTAGTATTGTTTAAAGATGAATTTGAATGTTGTGGATCTTTTGTTGAAGGTTTCATCAATAGCTCTATTGAGTTTCTCATTTTCGCAAACTGGTTTTCTAGGTGTGACTGTCTACTCAACATTTGATAAG